>PVIJ01007090.1:0-85733 GCA_004024925.1 Scalopus aquaticus | reverse complement strand
AACCCAGATGTCCAAAAATAGATGATTGGATCCAGAAGATGTGGTACATATACACAATGGAATACTATTCAGCATGGAAAGAAGATAAACACATGCAATTTGCAGCGACATGGATGGAATTAGAGGGGATCATGCTCAGTGAAATAAGCCAGAAAGAAAGAGAAAAATATCGAATGGTTTCACTTATAACAGGACTATAGGGAGGCCGGGTGGGAGAGAGACACTCAGCAGTTGGGGGGGGGGAGGGGAGGATAAGGGCACAAAATGGAAGAGAGGAGAATACAGGGGACCAGGGAGATGGATCACGGGTGAATTGGTGGTGGGCTACCCAAGGGGAATGCAAAATGTAAAAGACATAAATAACAATAAAAATATATATTATATATATAAAAAAAAAGAAATTGCAGGGAATATTTGGGTGTGATGTTTTGGCCATGCATTTAAGAAGACTGGGGTTTGTTGCAGTTGAGTTCAACAGAGACAAACACTGTGATGAAATAAAGGGTAAAAAAACAATAGGCATGGAAATCTGAGAAGGGAGAAGGAAGGAAGAAAATTGGGTAAAAAGATGGAGCTGAATAGTGATGTCGGCCTAACAGCCGGCAAGTAGACAGGGAGATCTGGAGCAAGTAAGGACCATTAGAGCATCTTGCACTGGACAGTGTGGTCTTGGGTAAAGAGGTTCTCTGGGGTACAGGGAGAGCTTAAAGGAGTGGACATCTGAGACTGTCTGCTGGGCACCCTCCCTGTAACTGAGAAGAACTGAGACTGAGCATGTCTCCTTGTGAAGCACTAGCCTGCAGGGACCAAAGGGGAACTGGAGAATATGTGAGTTGCCTCCAACTTCCTACACCTAATGCTGTACTCTTTGAATTTGCTTCCAGTGGACAGAAGTACACTGCTGACATGTTGGTTGTTGGTGGAAATTGGACAGAACTTTCTATTTCTGAGAACTTCTTCTAATGAGTACCCTGCCCTTTCTTATTTGTCATGCTCATTGAATGTGACTTGGATATGTACTATCTATAAGGTAGGAATAAATACTACTATTAGAAATTGATTTGATGGTTAAAATAATATACCACTGATGACAAACAAAAATAAACACTAACCAATGACTTCTCCAAGACTTGGGAATGCAGAAAGGAATGGGAGTGCCATTATAATGTTTCCTTTCCTGCTGAAGCAAATCATAAAAGATACCCCAAGTGGAAGGAACCTATTTGAGAGGTGGTGAGCACAAGCACCACGAATGCCTGCACTGAGCTATATCCAGAAGAAAATATTTCTTTTTGATTTTTTTTTAGTTATGTGAATCAGTGAAGTTCCCTGTTTTGGTCAGGTTAGTTTGACCTCTCTTTCTGTTTTCCTGTCACTTGTAATCAAATGAATGGATCCTGACTGCCTTATAGACTTTCTCCTGAAAAGGACATGGTGGAGGGGAAGAGAAAGTAATATTGTTCTAAGTACCTATTATAATGTGCTGGGTATAAAATTAGACACTATCACTAATCAATATATATTCTTTATTTATGAGGAGAGAGGAGACAGAATCAAATTTTGTGGTTTGCCTAATATCTCACTGTAAGTTACATATTCAGGCCCAACTCAAATGTGACTCAATAGCCAATGCACCATTTGTTACCCCATGTTGCAATTATATTGTGTATATTTGTATGCGTAAATTCTATTAGAAGACTTTCAGCAATAATGAGAGCGATCACTATAAAAGATAACAAAACAGACTGAGTGGAAGGAATGTGTCAGAAAAGAACTTCCAAAGTAGCCCTGAGCTGCCCAGGGTCCTGACCTCCCCCAGGTACCTATCTCTGACCGTCAACACTTAGGTAGGTTCCCATTCTTCCTACACCATAGTCTCACCCACTCTCAAGGTCTAGCATTCACTGCTCTACCTTTTCCAGGGAAAGTTGCGAACTGCTAGGTTGGCTAATGAAAAATGGTTTGGAATCTAGAGTTCAGGCCAGCTTTCTGTACTTCTGTCGATGAGTCATACAACCTTGAACAAGTCACATATCTTCAATTTTCTTATCTACAAAGGAAAAATAAACTAGGAGCTGCATTAACTGGAACAAAAAGAACATACACACAAAGACGTCAGCTCCCTTTTCACCTTCATCACTTAGGGACTAGGACTTCAAAAAAAGAAAACAAGGTTTACTGGCAGATCTTTTTTCTGAAATGGTATGTGCTGTGACAGACTTTTCTGATAGACATTTTCAACTCCATGGTAAAAAGCTTACATCTTTGTTTACAAAAGCTCATTCTTCATGAGGTGAGGGTTTGGGCAGCCTCCCATGTTGACTGGAGTCTAGAAGCCCACCAATTGGTAGAAGAAAATATTTCAGGGCCTCCCTGGTGGCGCAGCGGTTGAGTGCTGTGCTGTGGAGCTGTTGGCAGCACGTGATGCGAGTTCGACGCCCAGCCAGGGAGAATCCGACATGGTGCAGCAGACCTCTCCTGCCTTGCCCGCTGCTCCCCTCAGCAGCGTATTTCTGATCTGCCTATTCTGCTCCCCACTCTGCCTCTGGTGAAGCCTCTTGCCACCCCACACCTCTGGCCTGTACCCCAGCTTGTATGTATAAATAAATAAATCTTTAAAAAAAAATCTTTATTTCTAAAAAAGAAAAGATTTCACCCCAGCTAATTTTGGATCGAAATTGGCAAACATCCCCTTCTATCCTGTCTCGTATGTGTTAATGCTTTCATTTCAAAAATAGGAAGAAAGAAAATTTCATAGTTCCTGACACTTTATTTTTCTTTAGCAGGGATAGCAGTACTTAGCAGCTGGAATATGGGCAAGTGTTCTCTTTAATTGAAACCACAAATATAGTCAGGTAGAGAATGCAGGTGATCAGCTTTGCTTTACACAGACACACACACATACATTTACATCAGATGTTAACTTTACAATGTGATTTAAACTTTTGAAATTTTATATATACTACTTTAATGCAAGTCTCACTTTCTATAAACCCAAGGTAAAAAGCAGATCATGAGAGACCACAAAACATGTGGAGTAAATATGTACTTGCTTTCCCACTTAATAGTTTACTTTTTCTTTTACATGTCTCATTTCCCCCACATTCATGTTTTTGTTTTGTTTTTAGACATTCATGCTCTTCAAGGAGTTGTCTATCAGTTCCAAATATAGTTGTTATATTTTAGGTCTTTTGCTAGTAAACATTGGTTAATAAGCAATGTGTTTTCCCCTAAGATTACTCCTATAAAATAAAACTGGTAAAACAAAAACTACCAAGTTGCCTTGTTGACCTCACTGTGATTATTCAGGATTGAGAATCGTTTTACTTAGTGCATATATTTGTGTACTTAGACCATGAAAAAAATCATATTCTTGTTATTAAACCTTCAAATGGTCTCCATACACTAGGGTATAAAATAATTTCTGTCTCTGTTCTTTAGCTTACTTGATCTAGAACTTTCTTAAGATGTAAAAATGTCTGGAGTGATAGAAGCAAGAGGACCCTGGGGTTTGATAAGTGCTAGGTTTGAATCTGGCCCTATGACTTATTCTGTAGGTTGACTTACTTACTTAAAATCACTAAGTCTTGGTTTCTAAATGTACGTTGGGCAAAGAGCAAAAATTATCTTAAGTATGCAAAAGAACTGAGGCAGGACTTGTGGTTTGACTAATCTAACAACTTGTTATATTTTTTTCCTTCTACCACCTTTCCTCTTTCAATGAGTCACATGAAAGTCTCGAGGAGTTTCCCTTCTCAACTAAAGCAACGTGCTTTTGATCCTCCATCTTTCTTCCTATTTGGGAAGAAGTGATGCCTGTGGTGGGAACAGCCATTTGAAACCAGTATAAAACTTCACACTATGGTTGTTACAGAGGAAACTAGAAGGAACCTGGAACCTGTGTGAGATTCTAGAGCAACTGGCATCCACCTAGAGTAGTTTTTTTTAGTCTTATTGCATATCAACAGCACCTTATCTGATAAAGTTGCTTTCGCAAGTTTTCTGTTACTAAAAGTTGCAGAATTCCTGTGATACAAGAAAAAGCATAGTCTTTAAGGAAGCTGAACTAATGCCTAATGCCTTTTCCCTTCCACTGCTAGTAAAGGTCATGTCTTGGATGAGACATGAATTTGATATATGCTATTGCAAAATAAAGAATGAGATGAAAATCCTAGTTGTGACTTTTTGCTTTCTTGGGCTGATATTACCATTTAACATTTATATTCCAGCATCTTATAAAAAGAACTGATATCTCCCTCTCACTTGTATATTTCATGGAATTCAAGTCCCAGGAATTTTACCTTTCATTATCTATCCATCAATAGTATCTTTCTATCTCCCCGACTAACGCCTTAGTCCGTTTGGTTCACTTGGGTTATCATAGTCTCACATTCTTACAAGTGAACATGCTGTTCCTTCTGCCTAGAATGTTCTATCCCCTTAATTCCTACTTATCTTTTAAGTATTAGCTAAGTTAGCACAATACTCAGGAAATAATTTCCAAATCCCTTTGCCTTGATCATCTTCCTCTTATATCTCATTATACCTCTCTTTTAGCACGTCAAACATATTTCATGTATGTAAGTCTTCAATTAATATCTATCTCTCCACCAACCAATAAATCCCAGGAGTGCGCAGCTTGTTGTTTTATTTTCCATCATTTTATACCCATGTCAAGCCCAGCACCAAGAACACAGTGACTGCATGGAGTCACAATAACTCACATTTTAGAGCACTTACTCTCGGCTCATTCTTTTCATATATTAACTCAGCTTATTAGTCAAAACAATCCTCTCTTACAGATAAGATAACCCTATGTTACAGATAAGAAATATAGAGGAATAAGGAATTTGCCTAAGGTCAGACTGGTGGTAAACCAAGATTTGAGTCAGGCAGTTTATCTTAGAAGTTTGTGCTATTAATCACTACCTAGAATGAAGAAAAGGATGTATCTTGCCACCAGCTGGGCAGTGATAATCATTGGTTCCACAGCTCTGATGATCAAAAAGTAAATAGAAGCTTCTCTGTACAAGGTAATCTGCTGGGTTCAGTGGATAAGATGTAATCTAAAGGCATCTAATCCGTATTTTGAAGGTCCTGAAAGCTGGGCAGTGATTGGACTGTGGTTATAAAGCACATTTCTCTTATGGATATCCATTCTCCTTAAAAACTAAATGCCAGTGATTACACAGCTGTTGGTTTTCCTCTTCAATTTACTTAACCTTATTACCCATGTGAGGAAACACACACATCTTGCTAGATTTCTTCTTTATCAAGCCATGTTAGGTGCTGCTATATTGTTTTATTTTTACTCTAAGTCAAAATTATTTTGAAAGAGTTAAGAAAACACCATCTGTAACAACTGAAATCATAACAACAATTTTTTCTATGCTCAAAGCACATCAATGTTATATAAAGAAAGGAAAATGATTAGACCCAGGCTGAATTTCACTCTGCCAAATAAGTATGCTAATTTTGTTGGCTTGCTTAGAAAACCCTGAAATCAGAGATTTATACAGGTGGTTGCAAAGGACAAACTATTTATATATATACATGTCTTTATTCTTCAACCACTGGTGCATTTAAGATGAGATTAGACTCTAGGGAAGAAAAAACAATAAAGCAAGAATGTCAAGTGATGAAGAGAGCGTTGGAAACAAATATTGGGTCTATATTTGACTTAAAGTTAGCTGAATTTTTGGATGAGTTTAAAATGAGAAATAATAACATAATTACAATTATCTAGCATGCTATAATTTTGAAAGAATTGTCACATTGTTAATCTCATATAATCCTCATAATATTCCTGAAATTTTGGTGATATGGTTATTTTGTTTCATCAATGAGGAAGCTGAAAATCAGATGAATTGAGAAAAGGGTGGAAGCAGCTTACAGTAAGGACTTTATAGAGAGGATTTTGGGTGACCAGCACAGCCTCACCCCAGGAAGAATAGGGTGGGCATCTTTTTCATCTTGAGCCAAGTGAGAAAGTACCAAGATAGTGGCCCAGAGAGTTTTACATTGACTTTGGGGGACCCAGAAGGTGATGTTTCCAGTCCAAACAGGGGAAGGCAAAAGGTGGTAGGAGATGGCAGAGCAAAGAAAGAGAAGGCTGCATTTGAGTGAGTTGTAGTTTTACTGAATATGGACCAAAGAGGCACAGTTCCCTTGCACTACATAGAGATCCCTGAAATAGTCTAACCAAGGTCATCCAATGTTGAAGCTCTGCCAAGAAGATGATTTGGAAGGGTGTGGCTCCAACAAGAGAGAGTGGAAACACCATCCCAGTGTTCTGGGTCAGAAGGGAGTAGGTGAAATTACCAACAGGAGGAGGCATCCTGTAGGGTAGGCAGAAGAATTGTCAGGGCTTTTCTGCCCTCCCCTCTGATGGACACCTGAAGAAGGGCATGGTGTGACGTAGCGTGATGTGACATGACGTAGTATAGCATGACATGGAGTGATGTGGTATGCCTGTGTGTGCATGCATCTGTGGGGCAGATGCAGAGAGCACGAGGAGGAGGAGAAAGAGCACAGCAGCGTAGTGAGAGCAGCAGCAAGAGCACGCGGGAGGAGCGGCAGTGGCAGAGAGCCCTGAGAAGCTGAAGATTTGCCAGGGGCTAGAAGGCCTGCTAGCTTCCTGGCCCCCTGGCCACCCTACCTGCCTTGTACATGGTTGCCTTGCTATAAAGACTATTAAAAGCCTGCCAAAACCACCTAGGGCTCCAGAACTCATCCTTTGCCTGTCTGCCCTATCATAGGTAACCTGCACTGATGCCAGGCTGGCACAGTAGGCTGGCACTACACATCCTCTACATTAAGGGAACAGTGATCAAGTGCCACATTGTTGGTGAACGCGGGGATGGAAGGAAGAGTAAGTGATGAGAAACGGAGCCAATCATGTCTTTCCCACTCACCCTCTTTTTTTGTTGGTAGACCATTTTCTTTAGTTTTATCCTTGACCAATGTAAAGTAATCTACAACATGCTATGGGTTGATGTCAAAAATTGATGGCTGCTATAATCCCCACCCCATCTTGGAACTTTTATGGTGGAAACATCAATTTTACTAACAATAATGAACATCTTTCAATTAGAAAGGCAGGATAGTTCCATGAAAAGTAGGTTCCAATTCTGGCCCTTCCACTAATTTTTCATATAATACTGAAGGCAATTAACTTGATTTTATGGATTACAAATTCTATCTGTGAAATAAAGATTTGAGGAAAATGTTCTGTAAGATCTCTTCACACTATAATTATAGGAGTGAGTGAGAAACCTTAGGAACAGATTCCATATTCAAAATTTGTGACATTTCTCCAAAACTAATGCCTGTATTCTGCTATTGTTTTCACCTGAAAAGGGGGATTTGTTAAATAAAATTATGTAAACGAGGAGTTAAAAAAATCAACTGAGATAAAATATTTTTAGAAGCTCCAATATATGTACATAATGATTATGTCAATTGGATATTCTATTTGGGAAAATTCTAGTTACAGGATTTATAAACAACAAAAAGGAGCCAATTTTCTCTCTTTGTGATTCTATAATTTAACTTTGTATCAATTCTGATTAATGTCTTTCTTAAAGACCAAGTAAAGTTTCAAGGTCTTTTATTCCCAATTCCTACATAGCAAGATCTCTCGTCGTATTATTGCAATGTATTTGACTTTCTTCAAATTGAATTGGAAATTACACATCAAGGTAAGCAATTTTTAAGCTTTTGAAAAGTTAGAGGAAAATATTTCTTTTTATTTGATGGAGACTATCAGGTAGGAGAAGGTCACAGCTGTGGAAACAATGTGTTTCTAAGGAGGGAAATGGAAAGTACCAACAGCCTCAAGAAAAGAAGTCCAAATATTTTTCCATCTTTTTGTGTGAAAACCAATGCTCAATGCTTGAGAGAGTTTGACTTTCTCAAGATCAAACAATAACTTTCCGTGAAAGCCTGGGCTGGGACTCAGATCTTGGATCCCCATCACATTTCAGTTTCTTTGCTGTCTGAGCCTTTGATAGATGGGAATATCTTGTGTGCAGCTGAATTTCTTGCTTCTAGAAAACGCGGCGGGAAGCACTCTATCAATAGTACCAGATTTCCTTGAAATCGATTGAGGCTCTGGGCTTGCAACTAAAATACCATCTTGTGTCAAACCACATGAAATAAGCACTTTTGTTAAATAAATGTGAACTCTGCCTTTTGTAGAAGGAGGACTATTCAAGATACCAAATGAGAACAGCAAATTCTCTTAGGAGAGTGAAGGAAAGTGGGCATTCTCTTCAAAAGTAAAATTGGGCCATTTCACTGTATTAAACATCAGAGCTGAGAAACCAATTTGATCTGCATTAAGCTACATTTTTGCTTGAATCACTGTCTTCTCACAACCCTTGTCTTTTTGGGTTTTAAAATGTAGAGCTGCTGTGGAGGTAGAAATGAGGATGGAAGAGATAAAGTGTTGTACCTACCTGGCCATGCTCCTTAATTTGCCTTCTCTCCTCTTTGCCCCTTCTTTCCTCCTTCCTTCTTTCCTCCCTCCCTTCCTCTCTCCTTCCCCCCCCCTCCTTTCTTCCCTTCCTTTCTTCTTTCTACTCCCTTCCTCTTAACTTCCTCCCTTCCTTCCCAGTGGTAATTCTCCCCTGATCAGGAGCAAATTCCTCTGGAATGCTCTGACTTTCTCTCTTTCCCTTCCTTTCCCTTTCCTCTCCTCATTCTATTCTTCTAATTCTGGTTCTCTTTTTCCCCAAAGACCTAACTGAGCTCATCCCTTCTCTGCCACAGGAGCAAAGGTCTTTTAACAAGCAAAAGCACAGTTAAGCACTGATGGTGATGCTGTGTGTGCTGGATGTGCTGGCAGAAAATGAGCAGATGTGGATAAGAGATGTGGCTTGTTACTAAGAATCGCTCCTGGTTCCCAGGCCTGGGGCACCGTGCAAGGAGGATGACTATAGAATCTTTAAGTCTTAGAACTGGAAGAATCTTTTCAACTGTCCCATTGAAGAGAAGAGAACTCAGAGGCCCAAAGAGGTCAAATGCGAGGCAAGACAAAATGGAAGAGAGGAGAATACAGGGGACCATGGAGATGGATCACGGGTGAATTGGTGGTGGGCTGCCCAAGGGGAATACAAAATGTAAAAGACACAAATAACAATAAAAAAAAAATGGAAAAAAAAAATGGAAAAAAAAAAAAGACAGAGCTGTCCATGAATTGGGGAGTCCAGACCCCCAGAGCTCTTTGCACACCCAGCTGTTGTGTTTGTTTAGTTGCTCTTTAGAGGTTCAAGGGGGGGAATGTGGCATGGATAGGCCATAAAATGTCACGTGTTGTTCTATGAGACTCTCATTCATTGCAATTTATTGCTAAGAGTAATTTTCAGATATTCCTTTTTATTAAGGGTCCCCAAATGCATTCTGATCCACGGGGCAATTTTACCTCCAAGAAATATCTTATGGTTGTAATTTCTAATGTTTTGTACCTGGAAACAGCATTTGTTCCCTCTGCTTAAGAAACTGTGCTTCTGGCAACCTCCATTTCAAGATCCTGTTCCACATTACACATCTATTTTTATGACTCTGTTTTCTTCATCTCCTTTGCCAACTGTATTTTTAAATAATATTAACAGGTATTTCAACTTTGGACAAAATTTTGACTTTTGAAACTCTGTGTCTGGTAGAATTGAAGCGTCCCTGTCCCTTTGAGGGGTTCTGGGAGGCAGAGATGAGTGCTCCAAAAACTGTGTGTGTAACTCCACCACAAGATCTGGCACCACCTCGCGAAGCCTGCCCCCAGAAACCCCTCAGGAATGCGAACAGCCAGAACTGAGACAGATGGAGCAGATGATGGAATTATTAGTTAATATTAAAGGCATTTTTGTAGCATAAAAAAATGGAAAATGTTGAGACATAAAACATATACACAGATCATTTTTTCCAAACACAAACCCAAAAAACATGGTCTGACATACTCATTGTCTGACAAAAAGTACTTGAAGTGTGGACCTCCTCCCAAGGATGCTGTTTGAGAAGTGACTGTACGTCTATGCCACAGTCAGGCAGAAAGTGAATCTAGTGCATCGAGTAGTGCTTCTAAGTGTTAATACACACACAACCCACTGAGGGTGGTTTGAAAACAGATTTTGATGTTGTGGGTCTGGGATGGTGAGTAAAATTGTGCTTTTCTAACAGTCCTTAGGTGGCGCTGTGACACTGATTGAAGACCACACTTTGGAACCAAGAGCCAAGTTCTCATCTTACTCATCTTTGTATCCCCCAACATCTAGTAAGGTTACAACTAATAGAAAGATTTGGTAGACCAAGCTAAGCTACTTAATCTTCTCAACAACATCGTTGTATAGGTGTTATTATCCTGTTTTACAAAATTACTAAATCACTCATTTAGTAATCCCAACTGTGTGAGTGATTCTAAAGTAACTAGCAATTCTGGCTCTGGGGTCGTGAAATTCGTCATGCAAGAAGCATGTTTCTTTCCAAATTTATTTCCTACCTGTCAAGATGACATTAGGAAGTGGTTATCTTGAGAGCATGGACTCTGCTATGATGCAGGTGAGACCAAATTTCAGTCCTTACTGTGTCATGTGTGGAAGTCCGACAAAGACAAGTGCAGTCTGTGAAATGGGTATAATAATGGTTCTTACTTCATAGGGATTTTATGAAAATTTAATGCCTAACTATATGTAAAACATTTAAGGATCCTGGAACTCATTATATGACAAAGCATGGATGATGTAGTGGCCCCGATAAAGAACCTACTGCCCAGAGGTTGTTGGATACAATGCTTTTATGATACTGTCTCAGAATGTGTTTGGAATACTTTGTGACTTTGGGACAGTTATTGGATTAGTTTAAGAAAATAGCACTTCTATATCCCAATGCCCCAAATCAAAGTGCATATGCCTTCCTTTGAAAAATAAACTAGCTCTCTTTCACTGAATATTTATAACATGATTACAGAAGTATTGTCAAGGTGAGGTTAAAATTCTCATAGAAATTCTTTTTGAAAACATAGTCCATACGCACTTCATGAGTCGTCTAATACGTTTTTCCCCTTGCTTTTTAGAACAAGTGGGATATACTATGTTCTCTTAAGTCTTTTGTCTCTGGCAAGAGGCACTTTGTATATTTCCACCCACTGGATTTTAATGACATGCAGAGAACAATGATTCACCCCAGTCAACATTTTAATATTATTGAAATATCTCCCTTAGTCCCCAACACAATTTTCAAAACATGTGAGTCAATGAGAACAGAGGACATCAAACTATCTTTGTTAAATCATTTTCTCTGCCCAAATTCCCTCTGATCTGTAGCTTACCAGCCAGCAAGGGAATGAATTACATTTCTAGTTAATTGATCAAGCAATCTCAAGCCACTGCTATTTAGAAATGTCCACCATTGGTTAAATGGCCACTAAGCTTTTTTAAATTAGTCTTTCCTGGATTCAACTATACTTTAGCTATGGGCAAAGAGTGACATTAAATCTGTTTTATTCCAAGATTTTTTCTAATGAGTCTTGGGCCTACCTAGTGGCAAAATGGGTTAAGCGCAGCGCTATGAAGCTATCTGCAGCCATTGCAGCACGAGTTCGATCCCCGGCCAGGGAGCTTCCCACATGGTGCAGCAGACCTCTCCTGCCTCTCCCGCTGCTCCCCTCAGCAGTGTATTTCAGTTGATGTGCCTGTTCTTCCCCCCACTTTGTCTCTGCTGAATCCTCTCACCCCCTGCACCTCTGGCCTACTCCCCAGTTCTTGTGTGCATAAATAAATAAATCTTTAAAAAGAAATCTCATGAGTCTTGCCCTCATTTAGAAATGATTATGTCATTTTCCAAGCACTGTGAGTATGTCATAAAGGGATGGAGGGTCCAAAATCGTCCTGATCAGTGTGTTTTGAGTCTTTGCTAACCAGCCTGTGAACACAGACACAGTCAGGAGAGTTGCAGGAAGAATGCAGAAAACTCAGTTTCCTTTATTTAGCCACTCAGTACCAGGGGAAATGGCTTTTCTACCTCCTGCTGATGATCAGCTTGTGCCCAGACTTAAGGGCTTTTAAATATTTTAACACTCCTCTTCTGGCTTCCAGCCCTGCACACTTTTAATAGAAGGCTCAAGTTAACAATTAATTAGCACAGTCACACAGGCTGAAAGGGATTTGGACAAGTCTGAAAGAAAAGCAGCTGGAAGCAAGTTAAACATTTGGAAACTAGTTTCTGGTGTGACCACAGCAAGCCCACTGCCTGGCCATTGGGCCTGTCTCTGTGGCAGGCTTGGGCAAGCTCAGGAAGGACTGGCTTGTTGGCTTCCTCTATCTTTCCTCACCCTACCTGCCTCCTTTCCTTCTTCTTTCCTCCTTTTCTCCTTTTCGTCACTCCTCCCTTCCTCCGCCCCTGCTCTTTCTCATTCCCTCTACCTCTTTCCAAATGACAAGAGACTATTATTTTCTTAATTAGTGAGAGTTCCAGGTGAATAAAAATACCAAACTAGGAGTTAACAGAATTGGATATTCTATCAACATTCTGTGTAATCCCAAGCAATTCGCTTCTTGAGGTCAAGAATTTTAATTTGAAAATGAAGGAGTTGAGTTAGACTCTGAGGTCTGTTCTAACTCTGAAAGGTTATTATTCAGAGAAAGCTGGGCACAAGGACAAATGTGGTGATATATTAATACTCTATGGGGACCCCATTAAGTAGGCCACGACAATCTGCCAAAGGAAAAATAGGCCTTATTGCCCTTGCTTATATATTATAGACAGGAAAATTGAGGACTAGGGCCAAATTGATTAAAGCCTTGAGCACAAGCCCCAGCAGATCTTGGGAACTCGGCTGGACTGCTATGACTTGGTTTACTGTATCAGAAGTTAATGTTGGTTGGATGAACTATTATTTTTTTTTAAAGATTTATTTATTTATGCAGACAAGAACTAGGGTGTAGGCCACAGGTGTTGGGGGTGAGGAACTCACCAGAGACAGAGTGGGGAGCAGAACAGGCAGATCCACTGAAATACTCTGCTGAGAGGGGCAGCGGGCAAGACAGGAGAGGTCTGCTGAGCCCTGTGGGTCAGTTCCCTGGCCGGGGATCGAACTCATGCTGCAGTGGCTGCGGATAGCTTCATAGTGCTGAGACTTAACCCATTGAGCCACCAGGGAGGCCCCCGAACTATTATTTTTGCGGGTATTCATTCTTTCATTCATTTAGTTACTAAAATTCTTCAGCCTTATTGTATGCCAGATTCTCCTGGAGATACAGAGGTGAATTGAACATTATTATTTATGCTTTTGGTAATATCGATGTGGGAAATTTGTGTTTGAATTGTTCTGGCAACTTTCTCCGACTCTCCTCCTTTAGTCTCTGTCACTCTCTACACTGTGAGAGTAACACAACAGTACCTGTGTAACACTATTTTGAACCCAAGGCATTGGTTAAACTAAGTTTTATTAACACTATGTGTCAGGGGCCATGCTGTGTATTATTCAACTAATTTTTACTTTTCATTTAAATTACTTTGCAGTATAATTAACATAAACTGCATTGTACATATTTTAAGAATAAGTTTTGATGGGATATGCAACATGTATATACTATGCAACCCCCCACATCCAGTCAACATATACAGCCATTTAATTAATCCAGAAAGTCCTCTATCAACTCTTTGCAAATATGTACTGCTTCTTCATCCCTTCCCCTACTCTAAGGACCACTAGTAAAACTTCTATCACTATAGAAAACTGCCATCTATCCCAATACTTCATAATAATGAGACCATATAATAGATACTATTTAGTGTTTGATTTCCTTAGCTCAAAGCAATGTCTTGTGAAAATCATTCATCTTGTCATAACTCAAAAATTCTCTCATTATTATTGCTGAGAAGTATATCATGATGTAAATAGACCACAGTTTGTTTATCCATTCATCCTTGATTGACACTTATTATTTCCATTTTAGAATAATAAAATCAATGAATAATAAAGTTCCTTCACATGTATGTACAAACCTTCTTGTGGCCAAATATTTTCATTTCTCTTGGCTAAATACCTAGAGGTGGAAATGCTGGGTCACAGGCAAGCTTATGATTAATTTTTAAGAAGTAGATTATGTTCTTCAACCAAAGCTTTATCATTTACCCTCCTGCCAGCAATAATAAGATTTCCAGATGTTCCACATCTTTATCAACATTTCATGTTGTTAATCTTTGAAATGGGAGCCTTTCTAATGTGTTTATTGTGCTTATCATGGTTCTAATAATGGTTTTAATGTGGCTCTGTGATACTGAGCATCTTTTCATGTCCTTAATAACCATTTGCATAATTTATTTTGTGTTGAGTCTGTTCATGAAACAAATTTTTGACTTATAGAAATTCTTAATGTAGTTAAATACAAGGTTTTTGTGACTGTGTTATATGTGTAGTATATATTCTGTAATGTAATCTATCTTCTATTTCGTGTCTTCCCTATTTTCTTGACGGTTTTTTTTTTTTTTAAAGATTTATTTATTTATGCATGCAAGCTGGGGTACAGACCAGAGGTATGGGGCGGCGAGAGGGTTCACCAGAGACAGAGCGGGGAGCAGAACAGGCAGATCAGAAGTACACTGCTGAGGGGAGCAGCGGGCGAGGCAGGAGAGGTCTGCCGCACCATGTGGGATTCTCCCTGGCCGGGCGTCGAACTAGCATGGCTGCTGCCGACAGCTCCACGGCACAGCGCTCAACCGCTGCGCCACCAGGGAGGCCCTTTCTTGATGGTTTTTTGATGAGCACATTTTATGAAAAATTTCAATTTATGATTATTTTTACATTACTGAGTTTAATTGTCTGTTTACAACTGTCTGATGATTGGAAGGGTTTTTGTTTGTTTGCTTTTGGAAATGTTATACTTTTAGTTTTTACCTCTAGGCCTATGATTTACCTTGAATTAATTTTTGTATAGGATTAGAGGTTGAGGCTCTTTTTTCCCTTGATGGATCTTAAGTTGTGACATCAACATTTATTGAAGAGATTTTTCTTTCTTCATTGAATTACTTTGACACATTTGTCAAAATCAATTCATCAAATGTGTGTGGGTCTATTTCTGGGCTCTAGATTTTGTTCCATGATTTAATTGTGTAGTCTCATTTAAATATCACACTCTCTAGAATACTGAAACTCGAATCTACGTTGTGTACATGATGTAATATAAGTTCTGTGACTTTGACTTTTTCAATATTGCTTGACTGTGCTAGATCCTTTGCACTTCTATATTATAATAAAGCCAACTAGTTGTTGATTGTGATTGAATTGCATCTGTAGATGAATTTAGAGAAAACGAACATATTAGCAATACTGATTGTTCAAGTACATGGAAATGGTGTAGCTTGCCATTTATTTACCTTTTCTTTAATGTATCTCAGCAGTATAGAAGAATGGCATATCTTTTGTTAAATTCATTCATGACATTTAGATTTTTATGACAATTTTAGAATGATTCTGTAATTTCCAATTTTTTTTCCTGGTAAATCAAAATGTTATTGATGTTTCCATATAACTTATACATACTACTTATTCGGTAAGTAAAATCTACCAACAGACACATTTTATGAGACCAACATTACTCCAAACAAAAACAACACAAAAAAACTACAGACCAATTCCCATAATGACACAAAAATCCTCAATAAAATATTAGCAAATTAGGGCTTCCCTGGTGGCACAACAGGTTAAGCAGAGCACTATGAAGCTATACAAACCACGGTGGCATGAGATCAATCCCCGGCCAGGGAGATTCCCACATGGTGCATCAGACCTCTCTCGCCTCACCCACTGCTGCCCTCAGCAGTGTATTTCAGTCAATCTGCCTGTTCTGCTCCCCACTCTGTCTCTGGGGAATCCTCTCACCTGCCTACACCTCTGGCCTGCACCCCAGCTTATATGCATAAATGAATAAATCTTTAAAAACAAACAAATATTTTTCTCTTTCTTTCTGGCTTATTTCACTGAGTATGATCCCCTCTAATTCCATCCATGTCGCTGCAAATTGCATGTGTTTATCTTCTTTCCATGCTGAATAGGGAGGCCGAGTGGGAGAGAGACAATCAATGGGGGGGGAGGGGGGGAGGAAGGAGCCAGAGGGAGGGACGGGAAAGGGCACAAAATGGAATAGAAAAGAACACAAGGGACCATGGAGATGGATCACGGGTGAATTGGTGGTGGGCTACCCAAGGGGAATGCAAAATGTAAAAGACATAAATAACAATAAAAATATATATTATAAAAACAAACAAACAAACAAATAAATACAAAGGATTAAAAAAAATAGCAAATTAAATCCAACAAGGCATTAAAAGTTTATACACAATGACCAAGTGGGATTTATACTAGGGATACAAAAAAAAAAAATGGTTCAATATCCAGAAATCAATCAACGTAATTCACCACATCACCAAAAAAAAAAATTAAATAAATAAAAAGATAAATGCCATATGGTCACATCAATAGATGCTGTGAAAGGATTTGATAAGATTCAGCATCCATTTTTTGGACATTAAATGTAGAAAATTATGCTGTTCATAAATAAAGACAATTGCTTATTGACAAGTGTTATTATGATGTTATTTACTATTTATTATTATTCTTGCTCATTGCATGGGCTATGACCTCTAATACAATATTCACTAAAAGTGATAAGAGCAGATATTCTTGGTTTTTCACAAGTTTAGTAAGAAAGTGTTCACACTAGCACAATTATGATGTTAGCTGTAAATATTTCATAAATGCCCTTTATCAGATAGAGAATGCTCCTTTTCTTATTTTGCTGATTTAATTGTGAATTTGTGAGTTATCAGTTTTGTTTGAGGATGATCAACTTTATTGTTCTTTTTAATGAATGAGTAATTGATATGATTGTCTATATTTTTACTTTTTAGTCTAATTAATTATCAGTCTTATATTTATTATTCATTTCTTTCTAGTTTGCTTTATAATTTGGCCTTCTTTTTGTAACTTCTTGAGATAGGAATTTATACTTCATTGTTTTTAACAGCTACCTTTTTTCCAGTATAAGCAATTAAAGTTATATATTTCATCTAAGCAGGTTTAGCAAAATATCACAAAATTTGAAATACTGTGTTTTAACTGTATTTCAGTTAAAATATTTTACAATCTTGGAACAATTATGTTCATCTTGTATATGCTTACTGAAGATGTAAACCATTATTCAAGTCATCGATAATGGTACACTTGTTTCTCTGGATCAGTGGGATACTACACTGTTTATTTTCCTTCATAGGTTTCACATGATCATTTAAGTTTTGTGGCTGTGTTGCACTTGGAAATAAATCATGTCAGATAGCTTCAATCTGATATTTAAAAAGCATGACTTTAAATAAGTGATAAATGCATGGTTTAATTGAATGTCATTTCTTTCTATCTATTAATAGTTCTATATAGTGTTCATTCAGTTCTTTGTAATTGGGTTACTAAACAGAAAAATAAATGAATATGCATTTCTATTGTTAATATATATTATAGGATCACTAAAGAAAACGTGTATATTTATATATTAATTTTATTATGCATCCAATTATATATTAATTTTATTATGTATTCATGCATAATAAGATATATTTATTCATTAAATATTCTTCTTTTTTACTACATATACAGTTTTCCTTAATGACCAAATTGCAGACAAATGAATAATGCATTGATGGTGTTTTTTAGTTACAAGCTTTAAAAATATTAACTTTCCAGACATTTTTGGAAAAATTCTTTCAATAAAAATATGAAATTCAGAGAAATAACTGAAAATGTCTTGTTGATTCTGGTTATGTTGTTAAACTAGTATCTGTTGAAGTGCCTTCATTGTGTAGGAGAATATCACTGAGAATAATTTTTTCTAGAAAATTTTAAATTTAGATTCCTAAGATATAGGAACAAACATAATGGTATTTGTTAAAATCACTTACTATATTTAATTAAACTGCACCAGAAAACTATATTCATAGCATTTTTAACAAGTTAGTAAAAATCAGATATGGAAATTATATGATTTATCTCATTTCTCCAAATTTACTACCTTCATTTTGTGAATTAAAGTTTACTAAATATGTTCCCTAAATATACATGAGAATGTATTTACTCAAATTTTACACTGTGTATAAGAGCATTAAAAGTATATTTTGGAATTCTGCCATTTTAAAGCTTACTTTAAAGGTAAGTCCATTCATTTGTTTTCTCTAAACAAATGACATAAATAAACAACATATGAGTGAAAGCGGCTAATGTTTTTCTTTCTTACTCTGGCTTGTTTCACTAAGAATAATACCTGTAGGTCCATTCATGTCCTGCCAGTTTTAAAGGGAACAATTAGTGACTAGAAGTTGTCTGAGAAGTAGCCTTAGATACTTTGTATTCTGGTTTGGTCCTTCAAAGATAATAATATTTAATTAACTGAACAATTCAAAAATAGTGGAACATTTTTTAATTTGAATAATCATTGTTATTAATTTTTGAGATCAAAAAATTTTATAATTTGATTTGGGAAAGTTTGTCAAAAAAGTTGAAAAGGTTTGAGCATTTTATTAAATATACCAAATCACTTACAAAATAATGTCATTTTTTAACCAAGGTGACAATAAAATAATTATTTTTCTTTCAAATTATGTTATCATTATTTTACAATATCATTGATGACAATATTACTTTACCAGATCACTTTTATAGAGTCCTCTAACAAAAACATTTACAAAAATCATAAAATGTGGTTGACATACTGATGGTGGCAATAGAACTTAATATGTATTATTCCTATTTAAAAACAGCTAATTTTATGTTTTATAACTATGTTAGCATACATATTGTCCTGAGTATGTGTGTGTGTGTGTGTATATATATATATATATATCTTTACACTGAGGACAGAAATATATAGGTTTTTTATTCCATAATGTAAGTTTGACCTTTCCAAATCTAGCATCTTTTTTTTAAGAGTTATTTATGTATGCATGCAAGAGCTTGGGTGTAGGCCAGAGGTGCGGTTGGGGGTGAGAGGATTCACTAGAGACAGAGTGGAGAGCAGAACTGGCGGATCCACTGAAATACACTGCTGAGGGTAGCAGCAGGGAGACAGGAGAGGTCTGCTGCGCCCTGTGGGTCAGCTCCCTGGCTGGGGATCGAACTCATGCTGCAGTGGCTGTGGATAGCTTGATAGTGCTGAGACTTAACCCCTTGGGCCACCAGGGAGGCCCGCAAATCTAACTTCTATTCCTCTCTACTTGAAATTCCCATTCAGGCTTAGGTTTATGCAAACACCTGAAGTGAAAGTTCCGGTGTCCAGGCAAGTAGCAGTCCTAGAGGGACAAGGGCATTATATTCATGTGCAGTGGAGGGAGATCAACACTTCATGGGCACAGTTGCGGACATTACACACACCGGTCATTGCAACAACGCCATCCTACAGCATCATCCTTTATCTGAAAATGAGGAAGTCAGAGCACAGGGAGTTTAATGTGGTGAGTGGGTTTAATGAGCCAGCAACTCACAGGCTGGAATTTAAACCCAGGTGGCAGTGTTCCAAAGTCTGCCTGTTCACATTACACTCCCAGGCTTGAGTGAGTCTGAATGCCCAACACTGCACCTTTGGGCTCCACCAAACTGCACTCGGAGAGAATTATATGCACAGGCACTTTGCAACTGTCATAGTCCCACCCCTTACAGTTTCACTGGCTAGCATTTCAATTACCCATGGTCAATTGCAGTCCAAAAATAGTAAGTCCGATAAGGTATTTTGAGAGAGAGCAAGAGAGACCACATTCACACAACTTTTATTACACTATATCACTCTAATAATCTGTTTTATTACTAGTTACTGTCCTTAGTCTCTGTGGCTAATTGATCAATTCTACTTTATTTTAGTTATGTATCTATAGGGAAAAAATAGTCTATATGACATTTGGCTTGATCTTTGGTTTTGGGCTTCCAAACGGGTCTTGGAATGTACCCTGAAGATAAGAAAGGCTACTATTCATTGAAATTACTGATTCTTATAGTGGTAAGAGTTAAAAATCTTATTAACCAAATTTCATGATCCTTTTTCAGAGAAAATAGAGGATTTCAATTGAATTCCGAGACATAGACCTATACGTGCCCTACTTCTCTGCAGCCCTTTCAATAGCAGCATTTTCCCCAGGAATCTCTGAAACATCCTGAGAGTCTGTCTGCACTGAATATCTGTTTGTATTTTGGACATTGCCCAAATCTATTGCATCTGCTATGATGGTGACATGAAAAACAAGTGAAAAATTTCTTTATGTATGATAAAGTGATAGTCTCATGGGAACCTTTCTAGTCACAGGCTTGATGGTCTTCATTTGATTCCTAACCAGTCACTAGGCATTCCCTCTATATCCAATTTGACCCATAAACTTAGACAAATAGTCAGACAACATTATAAAGTGACATGGCCGGTCATCATTTGCAGTGAAGGTAACTCAACCAAATCCAGTGCCGGGAACAATGACTACCCCAGATTATACATGAAGCCTTAGCTACGAGCACGAAAGTTGAGACTCCAAAATTGCATGGGTAAAGACAGAATTAAAGGTGAAGGGTTTTTATAAAACAAGCTATCACAAGATGATGAACACAAATTGTAAAAATATGGACAGAGAGGTAATAGTGTCTTATTATGATTCCTACATAGATATCAGGGTTTCCAGACATAGGAGAAGAAATAGAATAGGAATATATTTTTACCAGACAGATAGTGCCTCTATTTAACCTGGTATTTTGTGACTAACGTCCTAAGATTAAAAAGTACCATAAATCAGCAAGAGTAGCTCCTGGAGATTGTAACATAAAGATAACCATTTGGAAGTCAATAACTTACATTCTAAACAAAGAAATCAACTTCTTAGATGATGGAAGAAAATACTTGCATTTTGGTGGCTCCAGAGTGATAAGGCAGCCAATGAGGCTATATTTAATGAAACATTATTTTGGGAGGTGGGAATAAAAACAGAGAACGTGCTGAGTACCTGAGGAAGATCTTGTGCCCTTGATTTTTGAAAGAACTTTGCTCCAACATCGAGCTGAAAAAGCTGAAAAACTTGGCACTGGAACTTTTGATTTCACAGCTATCTTTTTTTCTAACAGAAACCCAATGTGTAAAAATGATGTAAACTATTTCTGAAAGGCTTTCTCAATTCTGATAGTTGTTACTACACTTGGGTTCTTGAATTTAGAGTCTTTGTAATGTCCTGGAAACTTCAGAGCTCACCCTGCTTTCCTCTTCTTGTCGCTTGTGGGGGCGTTCGTGTGGGTGTGTAGAACAGTCACCCCAAACCCCAGCTGCTGTCAAATTTGGGCAGGGTTAAGCTTGTTAAGACTTTCTTCCCAGCGCTGTATTGACTGACGAGGGTCTCTTCATGTGAGTGTTGTTTTTAATAGCTCGCACAAAGTTTCTCTTTAAAATTAAACTTTAACACCAGCATCGTTTGTATAGCATCTTAAGTTTGTGTAAGACTCAAGGGCACTTTACATGATAAATGTGCTGGATGGTTCTAGTTCAAGTTTCCAAATAAATTGATTCTTTGGTTGGATTCAGGTGGAATTTTATTTGCTTTCCTTAGATCTGAGATGCTTTGACAGGTACCTCGGGAAATGGGCAGACAGCCTTCTTTAATTGTGTGAAATGTCTAGAGACAGTCACATCTTTGCCAAAGTCATTTTTTAAAATTACAACCTGAGTTAAATTGAGGAAACTTTCTGGAAAAAAGCAAAATGAGTACTCACAAAACAGCTTCTAGCATAAGAAACCCTGTGTCAGGGTAAACCTAAGAATGCCTGGAGAGCTAAACAACTCTGGCTAAGTTTCTCTTGAGAAAATAGTATAAAAGATACATTTACTCAATAGAAACATGCTTTCAGTTTTGTAATTGTGGCCATTTTCTCAAGGGTTATTGTAAATCATGAAGAATCCTTGACTAGCTATAGTATAAATTTAAATTTCAGTCAAATGAATAATGGAGATCTCTTAATGCTCTGTTACGAAACTAACTATACTAATTCTCAGATTTCACTTGAATGGATTGGAAAGGACGCTTTCTCAAGGTGTACCTGAGTTTTAAAATCTACATATTGCATCACTGCAACTGTAACCCACGCAAAGGTTAATAGACTGAATTGATCTGTAGATATTTTGGAAAGAGTTTCATGCTCCTATGTTAGGATGGCTTGTTATTAAAGTAAGTCTCTTATTTCTGTGACAATACTGTGTAATTTGACCTTTAACAGCTACTGCTGTAAGGTTTAGAGCAATGGGCTGTAGCCTGAGAATTCCACAATTCTTAACATTCAAATCCATTTTAAATCAATTAAGTGTCCATGACTGTTTGACTAAGATGTGAATATAAATACTTTAGAAAGATCTGCATGGGTAAATGTTAAAAACTTAAGCAATCAAATAAACTATGTCCAGAACACTGAATTTCATAGCTTTCTTTTCTATTGGAATCCAAAGCTTCCATTTTGAAAAATGTATACTGTAAATAAAAAGATCAAGTGGTCTAAGTAAAGGGAATAGTATTTGCTAACTACCTAAGAGGTGTTAGTCATTGTTCTAGATACATTAAATATGCCTGGAACTTTTGTTCCTACCAATATGTAAGTAAGTTTTTTAAAAGAATAATTATGTATCTATCAAGGAAACTTATGTTAGAGGAAACTGATAATGATAGAGAGGATTTTGCTGAAAGCCTCATTTCAAACTTCATAATTTCACTATTTTGGTTTCTCTTCTTTAAAAAAAAATCTTCTAGGTATAGAGAGAAAGGTTTGTGTGGGCTATTTCATCATTGACACATACCATGAAAGTATCATATTTTGAATCATTTTCCATCATTTTTTGAGGAACAATTGCAAGAGATTGTACTTTTCTGATAGAAATGAAACATCTTTTTTTCCTTAGAACTTGTGCTCAAAGGACTTTCAGACATCAATTCCATGTACTCAAACAAGAGTATAACCAGGTTGCAGTGTTTTGCTAATATAATTATGTTTGTGGACCTTGATTCAGATATGCCCTTGGTATTACCATAGCAACATAACTATGTATGTGATTATGCGTGTACATTTTCATGGTTAACCATACTGAATAAGCATAAATATCCACCAAGTTCAGCCTTGAAGTGTGCAAAAGTCAAAGACAGGAAATCACAATATTAAATACGTCATCATTTTAAAGATAAAGAAATGGAAAACCATAGAAAAAAGTGACTTGACTAAAGTTATTTTTCAAACCTAAGATGTGGCAGAAATCTGAAATCGCAGGGGACAGGTGTGTATTGCAAAAGAATTATGAATGTGGGCCTCCCTGGTGGTGTAAGGGGTTAAGTCCCAGCACTAGGAAGCTATCAGCAGCCACTACAGCATGATTTTGATCCCTGGCCAGGGAGCTGATCCACATGGCACAGCAGACCTCTCCTGTCTTGCCTGCTGCTTCCCTCAGCAGTGTATTTCAGTAGATCTGCCTGTTCTGCTCCCCACTCTGTCTCTGATGAATCCTCTCCCCCCCTCCCCCCCCACACCTCTGGGTACAACTCATGTATGCATAAATGAATAAATCTTTAAAAGAAATAAATATGAATGTATAGTCACATTTCTGAAATTTGTATTTTATGGAACAGAATTATCATGTAATACTATACCATGTATATATTGGTACTTGTGAATCTGCAATTTGTTTCAGGCAATGTTAGGAAAAGTCATAATCTAAATATTTTCAGGAATAGTAGAATGTGGCTTACAGGTTCCAGTGGATACTGTTCAATGCCTTAGGAGCAGAAGTTTATCTGAAATAAAGTAAACACTTCTTTCTTGAATTTACACTTGATTCAAGGACCGCTCATATAATCTGTTCCTATTTCAGAATGAAATCCTGATATATTCTATCTGTTTTTCTGGCAGAATTGGAGAGGGAAATATAAATATGTGCTATAATTTCCAGATTTCCATAATTTCCAAGGGTGTCAGAGCCTAGAGGAAAGGCTTTGCAATCAATAGCTTATACATTGTGCAGTCATCCAAACCATGGGTTCTATCTCACCCATAGCAAAAGATTTGAAATCTCATAGCCAATGCTGTTTAAAACCTCTGCCTGTTTTCTTCTCTTTAAACTCAGAGAAATTTTCTGCACCTGTTACAGGTATATCTCCATGAAAGTTGAGGAGCACTGGATGGGCTCCATTCTCCCTAGCCCCACTTGCATATGGCAATCTTGGACTACAAGTTCCAGCATGCTATGAACTGGACTTACTGAATGGTAGGCAGCTGAAAAGGAGTGAAGTGGACATGTAAACAGAGGGGAGACACATGAAAGGAGACACCTGGAGGAGAGACAAGTAGAGAAAATTAGAAAAGATACACAGATGAGAGAGACATGGGGAGGCTACTCTGTTCTGTGAGAGACAGCAGCAGCATTATTGTGACTTCATGGAGGATTATGTGGGATATTTTGAATTTTGAGTCTCTCATTTTGTCCCAGCCCTCTGGGACCTGCCTAACCTCTTTCTGTGGCTGCTCACTAGAAGGTACCTGAGACTTGTGGCAAGCTTTCAGGTCTCAGTAGTCATGCTTTTGACTGAGTTTGCTTGGCTGTGCATTTGCCTATGAGAGTATAGATAAATTTTTTAGTATTATTGGTAAACTATTATTTGAAATCTTTTCTTCTCTTTTCTCTTTCAATGCACATCAGTTCTGTTAAAAATCTTTCATACTAAGAGTCTGTTTCATTTGCCTTTGTGCATGCAGATAGATGGATTCCTTTTACAGCATGTACCCCTTAACTGTTTGGGGACCCTGGATACCCCTTGGTCACATGGTAACCCAGAAAGAGATTTCCAGAGCATTCCAATTAGTTCTTGAGTTAATATTTAATATTCTGCTGCTCTTCCCTTTGCCCTGTGGATCAAGTGTTATAACAATCCTGGGTCTCAATGAATGATCAGAAGTTCCTCTTAGTTCAAAGTGTCCCAGACTTTTTTTTTCCTCTCTCATTTCTTCAAAACTTGTGTTTTATTCCAGTTTCTCAGGCCCCTTTCTCCAAGGAACTGGTAATCTAGGATGGACATTGCTTTCATAACTTAGATTCTTGTCCCAGCTATTTCTAGTTCTAAATTTACTGTTTCTTGGGCACCAACCTTTTCCTTGGTGCTTTGGCTATGTTATTTTACTAATTCTTCCTGATATCCCTACAAGTTATGATTATTGCCATCCTGTACAAATAGGAAAATTGAAGTCAAAGAGCATAAGTATCTTGCTATAGGTCACATAATGAGTAAGCAAGAAGACAGAATTGGAAATCACTGCTGTTTAAGTCCAAGGTCCGTGCACTTCTCTGTTTCACTCTGTGTCCTGCTTTTTATTCAATTCAAAGGATGCTTTAAAGGTTTATAATCTAAAGAAAGATAGGTATGAGGACTGCAGGCATGGGGGTCTGTCCAGAAAGGACTTACAAGTAAGTCCTTATAAACATTAAAAGTGAAGGGGAAATCTCCCCCAAAGAATCAGATTTTCTCAATAGATCAAGACTCTTGACATCTTAGTACAGAAACTAAAGGTCAACCCAGGCCTTGACAATCTTAGGAGGTCAATTACCATTACTTAAAGAATGCAGATTATTTTGTGTTTAGCTCTGTGAGGGCTCTGGAGACATGGAGAAACTTGTTCTTGCCTAAATCCTTTCCCACTCCCTAATAGAAAAGAAATCCTCTGGCCCATTCCTAACTGAAGCATCTGGCCCATTCCTAACTGAAGAATCATTACTTCCCCTTTGATGACCTAGAAGAGTGTAGTTGGGGGCAGGGTGCGTGATTTAGGTCCAGGTTTATCAGTAAAGGTGTTCTCTCTAAGAGTCTCATCTTAATTTCAGCAAGAGGATGAGGCCACCCCCTCCTTGTTTGTTGTGTGAAGTCTCCCCTCTCTCTGTCCTTGACTCTTCAGGTCTCAAGAGGCAGGATTAATGTTCATGGTCTGATCCATTATTCTTTTCAATTTACATCCCTGTAAATTCTTCATGCATGTGTCATTAAATTATTTTTCCTTTGTTCTCCCATTTATGCTGTTTTGACACTTGCCCAGCTGAGAAGAACCCAGTGGTACATGGAATGATTTCTTTGGCACCCAGGCAAAGGTACACATTCATCATTCATGTGTAAAAGCAGTCAAGGACATTGATGAACTGCTTTACAGAGTTATGAGAACATTTTGATTCCAATGGGACCACGGAATTCCAAGTTTGTACCTAATCATCTCCTGCAGGCCAACTTTAATTAATTATATCTTGATAACCCTGCAAAACCATAACAGTGTAATCCCCAGGGAAAGGGGAGGAAGAGTAAGAAGAAGTAGCGAGGGAAGAAGCAGCAGGAGACAGGAAGGAGGTGTTAGGAGGCACACGGAGCAGAGAGACATATGAAGAAGTTTCCCTTGCTTCTTGGCCTTGGGCTTGTACCAGGAACTTGGGGTACATACAAGAAGACACTTAAAGAAGACAGAGACATAGGTGAGAGACCTGTGGGGGAGGCTGCCAATGGCAGCCTTATTTTGACTTGGATTTGGATTTTGCTCCTTTCCTTATAAGCTTGCCTGAACCCACCTGCCCTTTTCCTATAGGTCCCCACCAGAAGGTACTTAGAGTTGGGGCAAGCTTTTGGGCCTCAGTGATCTTGTTTGGCTGGGCATTTTCCTACGAGGAGATGGGTAACTTTGGGTGTTAATTGAAAATGATTTCAACTATATTCTTTCTCTTCTCTTTTCTCTGTCACACACTAATTGTATTCAAGTTCCTTTCCATTGAAGGTTTTATGTACTGGAATGTGTTTTGTCTTGTGGCAGATCACAAAACCTATTTAGGGCAGGTCGGTTTGGGGGTGCCCCTCCTGCTGCCTTGTAACAAAATGACTGCCAGCATGCCTACAGGCACACATGGAGCAGGAAAGTGGATATGGCTGTACACATCTTTTGTAACTATTAGGATATACTTAACAGTCCTCAGCAGTGGCCTGGAGAAGCACCGCAGAGTTAGGGTTGATGTTCTTGTCCACACTTTGTACAAACCCAGTGTGGGCAAGTCTGTGTGTGACAAGAAACCTTTTGGACAACTGCCTGGGGATTATGAGCTTATTTCTTTGCCATAAAATGTTCATGCCCACTAAAGAGTAAAGTTCACTCCTCCACAATCTCTACTCAGTGTTTTATCAGCAGGTACAAGACATTTTGATGCTCCTGGAATTTGATATGATGCTTTAATGTCAAGGACATTGTGATGAAGCTGCTTTGACAAAGCGATGAGAACATGTTGATCTGAATTTAAATTCACATTTAACAAATTCATAGTAATAGACACTGAACCTCAACTCATTCTACTTATATAATTTCTTAAATAAGTGCTTAAATTGCTCACATCAACTCCCTGTGAGAAATTGCTTAGATGGAGACAAAATAATCCTTATGTTTCACAGTCTTTTGTTATGAAGACAAAGATGGGGTCTTCCCAGGCAGACATGCAAAGACACCCCTTCTCATCTCTCCTCCCTGAATTCAACCTAAACTAAGGAGAACATAAGACAGAGATATTTCTTCACTAAAAATAGGAAACAGCCAAGACACACAAATGAAGTTGGGACGGCTAAATGGATGAGGGTGCGGGAACAGGTCACCTGCCATGGCTGACGTGAGGCAGAGGATTCATCAGAGACCACGGACACCTGTGAGAGCTTCCTTGGGCCCTGCTTCACCTCCTAGAGCGAGGCAGGAGAGGCGGCATTGCGAGAAGAGAAATGACGTGGCAGCCTTACCGGAAAGTTGATGGGACTTGAGCTAAGCTAGGAAGACAACCAGCTCTGAATAGACTTAAACTCCTTGGTGAAGAATGTTGTGAGAGAGCCCTCCTTGGTGGTGCAATAGGTTAAGTTTCAGCACTATGAAGCTATCTGCAGCCACTGTAGCATGAGTTCAACCCCTGGCCAGGGAGCTTCCCACATGGCACAGCAGACCTCTCCTGACTCACCCCTTCAGCAGTGTACTCCAGTCAATCCACCTGTTCTGCTCCCGACTCTGTCTCTGGTGAGTCTGCTCACCACCCCACACCTCTGGCCTACACTCCAGTTCTTGTATGCATAAATAAATCTTTTTTTTTTAAAGAATGTTGTGAGACCAATAGACCAAAATCTGAGCTCCCAGCACCCTCTGAGTCTCCAACTCCATTCTCTTGGAAGTCGCTGATCCAGGAAGAACACCCTCATTCAAACATGAGAGTAACAGGTACAAGTCAAAACAAAACAAAAGTAGCTCAGGGCATAAAGAAAAAAAATTGAAGAATTTCAATCAGTAATTCTTTATGAAGCTAGATGAATGAATTACATTATGGTTTCTCAAAAACAGGAGGGCAAGAAGGAAAGGCTCAAAGACGAAATGGTAAGAGAAGGTCATTAAGTGTGACCTGTGCAGATCTCAGAAACAATTTATGTAAAATAGGGATTACTAGTTCTGGAAGTTTGGTAAAAAATTATCCCCGAAAAATGTATCCAAAATAATTCCTAATTACGTGGCACCCTCTTGTTAAAAAAAATTGTATTTCATATATACATACATACACATGCGTGTACAACACTTCTTCTTTATCCACTCATTCATGGGTGGGCTCTTAGCCTGTATTCATGTCATGTTGTCTTTTCTATTTAGGCAACAAGAAGGCCTCTGTTTATGAGCCATGGACGTTGTAACCTCATAACTTGCTTGTCCCCACATTGGCCTTGAGTAAGGTTATCTCACATTAGCACAGGGGATAAAACATGTTTGCCCTTACTTTTGTTTTCTTGGTTCTCCAGAAATAGAAACAAATGTCCTGAGTTTTGTTTCAGCTTTTAAAGACATTAACTTGCCCTGAATCAACTGATTTTTAAAATGAACTATTAAATAACATTGACCTGGCACTCCCTTCTTAATTAAAGAAAGCTCCCATTTAATTAAAGACATAAAAGTCTGGCCATGGGAAGTGTTACCAGTACCCTACAGTAAAGTTTTCCTATAGGTATTGCTTCTAATTTGATCATCTCAGAATCCATATAAATAGGGAGAGAGAACTTGCATGCAGAAGGAGAGGGTCTGCACACACACTTTAAATAGCTAATGAAAGGGCTGTTGTGGACAAGTCTTACATTGGGACTACTGCAGTGCACATCTCCAAAAACACCACCCCAAGTGTACACAACTCGCATTGTTGTCTACATGGTTTACCGCAGACTTAAATAGGAATTATACTACGGCGTTCCTACAGATCAATCATTCCATAAATTCTGTTCATCAATCTTTTGTCCAATTTCTAATGTGTATCACTTTCTGAAGTTGTGTTTTATTGTATTTTCTTGGGAGACAGATGAGTGATTTAGTAATTTTGCTAGTGCCAATTTATAATTGACAATTTGCTATGAAAAATATCAGAGTAGTCTTGGTTTTGATTTATGGCTAGATCCAGACAATCTTTGGTTCAGAGCTTTATTGCATTTCAACTAAGCTGCAGCTCGCCCAATTGCAGCTCTCTTAAAATATTTTGTTTTGAAGGGTTTCAGGTCACTGGGGACAACCACCCTATACTCCCTATGAGACTTCTGCTCCAAGGTGTGTGTAATGAAAATCACACCGAGTCTTTATTAAGTTCTTCTATTTTATCACAATGGAAAAAGTACTTGTTATCAGTTAAACTGGGAAGAGTAAAAATACACGCAACACTGAGGTGCATACCCGAGGAAAAGATGGGGGTGCTGGCAGGGATAAGACGGCTTAAAAGTGGGAAGAAGTGGGTGTCTGCGCTGCACACTTTATTTGGTAATAAAACAGGGCTTTTGCTTTTTGAAGCAGCTGCTTTATGTGGCCAAGATGAAATGATCACATCAAAGTGTCTCTGCTATCAAAATGACCCAGTCAAAATGTCCCACTGTGTGTCAGCCTGCCCTGGTTTTAAGATCTCACTCTTTCACCCTCAAAATATCTCCATGTTTCTGATCAAGGAGAAATTTCTTTCATATATTTCACCTTCATCTCCAGTGTCCCTGCTCACCAGTTTTCTCTTAATTCACTCCCTAGCTCCAGAAATTTTGCAAGTATCCGACACAAGTTAATTTATCTATAACAACAAAATTAGCAGATTAAAGTCCATTCCAAAAGCCAGACACTGCTTTGGGCATTTCTGTGGCTGTACAGTCTCCATCATGGGGCACATTTTTATTCCCAGTTTAAAATGAGGAAACTGAGGCAGAAAATTTTGTTTGATGTTTTGCCTAAGCTCTCAGTTAAATGGTAAAAGTGACATTCAGATTTTGATTCCACAGTATGGACTTTTAGCCACTGTTTTAAGTATAACAAACTGTACTATACTAATCTAGATACACACTAAAAATAAGGTATGAATGATTCCTATGCCACCCTATCTGGCCCTGTCCTAGCTTAGCCTAGCCTAGCCTAGCCACACATTAACTCCTTCTTCCTCATTAACATTAACAAAATCTCTGATGGACACCAATTCCTTTCATCAGATTATTGGAAATACTGTAGATTATTTTGATTATTATTATTATTTTGTAGATTTGTATTATGATGGAATTAGGTGTCCCCAAAATTCATATGTTGCAGCTCTAATGCCCATTAAATATCTCCAAATGCAGCCACCTTAAAATTGGACTGTCTTTGGAGATAGGGCTTTTATTCAGAAAGTAAGGTTAATGAGGTCAGATGGGTGACTCCTAGCCCAATCTAGCTAGTGTTCTCACAAGTAGGGGCAATTAGGACATATGGAGAGAGGCCTCAGGGATCTACTCAGACAAGAAAGAAAAATGCATCACTGAGGACATAGCAAGAAGGCGGCATCTACAAGCCAAGGAGAGAGACCTCAAGAGAAAGCAAACCTGTTCTTGGGCATCTAGTTGCTAGAATAACTGTTAGGAGAAAATGTCTCTTGTTTAAGTTGCTCAGTCTGTGGTATGTTGTTAAGGCAATTTCAGCAGACAATATAATAGGCAAACCTATTTGTAGGTCTAGAGATTCATGTGGGACTGTCTCATAAATTTTTTTCAGTATTTCAGTTTCAGAGATGTGGTCCATAAAAGTGAGTTTCTCAGGTGGCTGGTAAATAAGGTTGGCTATTGGCTAATGGGTTTGGTTAACTGGTGTCTGTGAGCACGCGCACGTGTGTATTGTCTGTACAAAACTCTAACAATAGCCATTATCCTGCTTGGGTATGAACTTCCAATAGGTGTTACAGGTACTTACTTGTAGTGGGCAATAGTGACGTAAGTGAACAAAAATTATATATAGTTTTTTTAAATAATACTTGGTTCCACTTCATTTGTGAATCTTGATAGCTGATTTAGATAATGTAGGGATAAGGCACTATATATCAGTGTTTTAACAATATAAAATAAATGCACATACCAGCAAATTTAAATACAATTAAAATATGCACAAACCAGTAATGTGTTTTATTTTTTTTCAGAGAAGCATCAAATGTAAATGTTCTTAAATTTTTGTCTTATAAATTTCATTGGGTCACAAGTAAGTAAATTATGTTTTTCTAGTTAAATAAGATTTTCCAAAGAATATATATTATGTAGTTAAAATTACCAGTAAATACATTTCCAATCTGAATAGGATATTTTGGTATTCAATGCAATGGAGAAAAATATCATATTTCTATGTTGTGTCTCTTATCACTACTTAAACATTCTTCAGTTAAATTTATGTCAAAAATCCTTTATTTGTTAAATGTATTGTTAAGTTTAAAATGTCTTTTCACATTTAAGGAATGAGTGTCTTTGAATAATAAAGACAATCATATACTAGATATTACCAAGAGACCACTCAACATTACATAAGTTACAGAATCCGAATTCTAAATAATTGCTCTAAAGTGAGGCTTCTTTTATAATTAAAATATCGGGGAAAATCTCTCAGATAAACAAAAATTTTGGACATGTGATTCCAAATTAACTAGGTTTTTTTTTCATTTCTCCATTCCTATTAGTCTTATTCTTACCAGAATTGGTAGTTAAAAGCTAATTTCTATAAAAATAAGTTGGTATAGCTACTTTGGAGGCAAATTTGATAGTATTTTAATAACTACTGTTTGACTGGAATCTTCTATTTATCATTGTACCCATAATGCCTAGTTTTTGTGTTTCCCCGCCCCCCCCAGGAACTGTATGTACAACAATGTCAATTTTAGCTTCACTTCTAGTTGTAAAAAGTTAATCAATATCAGACTAGGAAAATAAATCTAAGTACCACCAAAAGGATGAATAGAATGTAACTGTCAAAAAAATAGCCAGTGTTTATAGAAATATTTCTAAAACCAGGTGAAAAAAATAAGATGCAGAAGATTTTGTGTACGCTGATCCTCTTTATAGACATTTTTTAAAAGGCAACATCATATATAGATACATACGTAAAAAAAAGGTGCATGTGATTTTGCTTGTCTACTTTGCCTGAAATTAATCATGTGATTTCAATAGGAATCATTTTAGAAGCCTAAGACTTGCTTTCTTGTCTTTGCTTTGTGAACTTCTAGTCACATGTATCTGTCCTATATAGTTAGCACACTAATAAGCCATGCGTATATTTCTTTTCATTTATTTATATCTTTTACACCATTGTGTATTCCTTGTAAAATTCCTACCACCAGTTCACCCGTGAACCATCACTATAGTGCTTTGTGCTCTTCTCTCCCATTTTGATCCCCCTTCTTCCCCCTCCCTTGCAGAAAGTCTCTTATTTATGGTTGCCTGCTAATTTTGTTGGTTTTATTATTATTATTGTGATTTTTTCCTGATTGTATATTTCTTTTCAGATATTCTTTTGTGTTTGATAAAAAAAAATCTAAGAGCAAAATTTATGTATTCTCACAAACAGAGAAGGTAAATGTGTGAGAAGATGGATGTATTAATTAACTTGATGGGGGGATGCGTTCACAATGTATATATACATCAACTCATCAAGTTGTCCACTTAAATATTTTACAATTTTATTTGTCAATAAATAAAATTATTTTAGCCCAAATAATTTGCAATTAAATGATTCCTCCTGTCCTTTTAAAAATCATACTCAAAATGTTTCATTTGGTGCTTTCAAATGGATGAGCATAGTAGTCACTACCAGCATGGACTATATATTTTTTGGACACTAGAGGGAGTTCGGAAATGAGATGAAATATACTGAGGAACCAAGATGGCTCCTAAAATTCTATGTCTGGATTTCCCTATTCCCATTGAGAACCTATAGAACTAAAGCACTACTCCAACCAACGTTGACTTAGTAGATATATTTTTCAGAGCTTGTGTTTAAATTGTATCATATTTTATGTTCTCCTGGGGAGATTGCTACTGAGAAGAGTCCTACTGTGAATTGCCTTTAAAAATATATGAAGCTTTCATAAAATAATCACTGCCAGTTTATCATTAGATGACAAAATTCTAGTATTTTATTCCCTTCTTTATCAGAAGATACTGTGAACTTAAGGTGTGATTACATTGATACAATAAGTTGTAAAACCCTTGGAAAATACAGCTACTCAATAAATGTTTAATCATCTAATTCTCCCAGGTTAAAATAATAAACAGTTACTGTGTCTGTTTTTCTATTAACCGAATTTGAATGACTCACTGTTTGAATTCTACTAGACAGTCCTCTGTCTTCATCTATTCATTCATTCAGCAACTTCTTTGAATGTTCATCTTAAGTCAGGCAGCGTAACAGTCACTGTGAAAAAAACAAATTAAATATCCTGACCAAGAGCACTATGGTGAACACACCGGAGGGAGAAATCACATACTCAAAATTTTAACAAGGATGCAAAACAATAGTACTTAATTTTAAAAAATCAATTAACTAAAAAAAATATTTAAAAGGTATATATAATACTAGAATGTGTGTGAAAAAAAAATATATATATAAATTACAAAATTTTGAATTTGTGCCTTTCAATCATTCCCTTACTCTGATAAGCGATAATAAAAAGGGAAAATCACATTTAAATTCTCACAAACCAAATTTCTTTTCTTCCTGTAGGTCTGCTAGACTATGACTCTATATGGATCTGTCTTAGTTTGACAGAGTCTACTTTAAGTTTTCATGTCATAATAATGCCAAATATAGGATTATTTTGCTTGATTTATATTGATAGACTTAAATTGTAACTTAAAGAGTGCCATTTTGAGGAAAAGAGCAGTAAGGTAATCCAGGATGTTTTTGCTGTTTGCCTATGAAGACAATAAAACTCATTTATGGAATGCCATTTCTGTGCCCCAGCCACCTTGCAACCCCTTCAATAACAGCAAATGACAGGAGGAATACAGTTTGATACCACTAGGCAAAGGTACGAGAACAGGACCAAATCCTTTTGGCTGCAAGTAAGAGAAGTTGGTGGCAGTGATTCCTGCCTCCAGCAATGTGAAGACACAGAAGTGGATGCATATGAGCTATGGGGATGATGGAGATAGGTCAGATGCCCAGCGCCAAAATGCCACTTCAAAGTAATCCTAATATCCCTCCATAAGAGGCATTCAATGCATGAGTAAATGAATGAGTGCATGAGTAAATGATTCTACAAATTGTCAGAGAGAATCAAGAAGACAAAGCAGTACCATTAGAATTCTCAGTTTTGTAGTTAGCATCAGATGACTCCAGCAAAATAAACAGATAAATATTCTATGTTGGTCTATTTTCCTAGAGCCTGGGAAAGAGTTGATATGGTCATTTGAAGGGCATCCCTTGATGGCAATTAACGATCTTTTAAATTCCATCAGGTCCTTGGGTTAAACAATAACGCTTGTTCAATTACTATTATTGTGAAAGTCACCACCAGAGGGAGCTCATCTATCCCCATCATCTAAAAACCAGTAGAATTCAAAGTGAAGGTAACTTCTGATTTTGGTTTTAAAATACTTAAGTTTTCATTGTGATAAATGTTGGAATGCCTTTTTTGATTTATACTATTGTATTTGTCTCAGAAATTAGCACAGAAACCTTAATCAACCACAAATTTATTTTCCAATTTATTATCTTCAGGTGACTTCTTCCAATTAATAATAACAGAGGCAAAAAATAATCTAACTGGAAAATTATTTTCCTCAATTTTAGAGGGATAGCTAAACTCTAAAATTCATTCTCTATTCATATACTCTGATTTCATTTACTGCATTTTTCTAATGAAGCGTCTCATTAAAATTTCTTACTCTGAGTAAAATTACAAAGCTTTTTAGAGAAAAATGATTGATTTGAAAGTCATTTGAATGAAATTGAGAGTCACTGAGAATAGGGATTCAGTAATGCAAGATGAATAGTTCTAGAGCTTCTCCATATTCATATAGCATTGTTCCTATAGTTCAGTGTATAATATGGTACCCTTCAAAGACTTTTAAAAAAACTAGATCTTATTTAAGTGTTATCACAATAAAGTTTAAATTAAAAAAAGAAAGTCTTGGATAGTCCAAATTAAAACCATAGTCTGTTGTGACATAAAATAAATCTATGTTTGATGTTAACAGTCATTAATATTAAATGTAAACAGGCAAAGATCTTCAGACCCTTATCATGGATCAAATGACTTAATCCATAACTAATAAACCAATGAAGCTAAAAAATTTTTAAGGAAGTAAATGATCTCTGAAAGCAAATGATATCAAGTCCTAGGAGATTATATATTTACTAAATACTTTCAGTATCTGCTTGTTGACAGGAAGAATTTGTATTTATTTATGTCTCTTGAACTGCCGCTAGCAAAGGCATACCCTTTAGGAAGCAAGGCTGTCCTGATATTTTGGAAAACACAGTAAATCAGCTAGACCTATAAGTATTTGAATACTATAAATATCTGGGGTTGAGGAGAAGGACAGTACTTCTTTATTTATTTGCTCCATTTTTATAGTGCCCGTGGCCATGGCAACCAGGTACTACAAACCGACCCCAATGGAGGCTGCATTTGCCACTTTATCTAAACTGCTACTGGAACCACACAGTTTCATAGATTTATTGAATTACACTGCAGTATGAGCATTTGTGAAGGAATTCAAACTGGGAAAACTGACTTATTTTTATCCAAAGCAGTGGAATTCTTATGTTTGTGCTTTTTCCTGCAAGTAATATTCACGGACATCTTAAGGATTTTAAGAAACAAAAGAAGGAGATGAATAAGGCAGACACATCACAAATGCTTTCTCTGCTCTCTATCCCAGGAGCCTCTTCAATAAACAGCAAAAGGATATAAGGTATACAATTTTGTGCCTTTATACAAAGATAAGAATGCAGGAAAAAAGATGACAGCGGGCCAGATTGTCAACAAAATTTTGAAGGTTGGAAAATAGATGGATGAGTCATAACTGATTTAGTGGAGCAGAGACACTGAAATCAAACTGTCTGTTGGGGGAGGAAGGAATGACAATAACCAGCAAGCTGATTCATGCCATACAATCCTCAAAGGCACACTGATGGAAGGGCCCAGAAGCTTCCAAATGAAGTACAGGAAATGGAGTGGAGCTAAAAACATGGCACATGGTTGACTGGGCACTCACATCCCCAGGCACTGAGTTAGGAAGGCTGAAAACAGATAATGAATGAAAATCATTACCCAAGGACTGGCTGGCCAGCCCCTGCCCTGCCCAGCTCTCAGGTCTGTCCCTGACCTAGATAGTGGATGGTTCTCTTATGAAATAGGCAAGACGCTACTATTTCATTTTACTTTGGATATTTTTCAACATGCCTTTATCTATGACTGGTGATTAAAGCAGCAAAGATAGAGGATACTTGAACAACTAAATAGACAAGTTTGCACCAATGAATGCATATTAATTTTGCACCCAATAGTGAGAGAATGCAAATTCTTTTTTCACCCTCCACCTAACCACCAGTGCCCATACCTTGTCTCTTACCTCCCCCTCTCCCTCCATGTCCCCCTGGCCTCATCTGGTAACCATTACATTCTTTTTGCTGAGTTCAAGATTTATTCCTACTTTTCTTTGCATATGAATGGTTTGGGGGTATTTATACTCCACAGATAAGTGAAAACTTCACATATCTATCTTTCACTTTTTGACTTATTTCTCTCAACATAATCACCTCAAGGTACATTCATTTTGTCCCAGGTGCCACCATTTCATCTTTCTTCACAACTTTGTAGTACTCCATTAAATATGTGTTCCACTATTTCTCTATCCAGTCGTCTGTTGAAGGGCACTTGAGTTGGTTCCATGACTTGGCAATTGTGGACAGTGCTGCTATGTACATAGGTGTAGGTAAATCTTTCTGTATTAGAGTTTTCATATTATTTGGATAAGTATCTCATAGAGGTATCACTGGATCATATGGCATTTCCATTTTTATTTTCTTAAGAAATCTCCATACCATTTTCCAGAGGCTGCATCACCTTGCATTCCCACTAACAGTGGGTGAGAGTTCCTTTCACACCGTAACCTCCCCAACATTTGTTCATTCCATTCTTTTTCATATGGGCCATTTCACAGGGGTGCAGTGGTATCTCAATTGTTTTAATTTGCATTTCCCTTATAATAAATGATATTGAACAATTTTTCTTAAAGTCTATGGCCCATCTGAATGTCTTCTTTAGATAAGTGTCTATTTAGGTCCTTTTCCCATTTTTAAGATGCTACTATTTTAAATGATCTTATTAGTATGAACAAACATCCTAGTATTATACTTTTTAAATGCATATATTCATCACTAACATATAAAATTAATTATTAATGTTAGGAAGGAGTGCTTTGAATCTGTGCCTTAAGCAATATAGATATGGCTAATATTCGAACTCTTTCATTTGTACCCCACCACTCAGCAATGCATCCTGACAATATATTGTCACAAGCCCATCTGATAACTTGGGAAATTAGAAACCAAGGCCAAAGTGAGGCTTGAGAGACTGAGAGTAACTCTGCATCCTAAGGAGCTGCAAATAATGAGAACTAGACTGTCCAGGGCTTACTGAGATGTAGCAAGACAGGCCCTGCTACCCCAACCACTGAGGAGAGAGGACATGGTTTGGGCAGGTGAAGGCAGAGAAACACATCACTGGGATGCTTGACCCTTGAGCTTACCTCACGCGACTGTAGACCGTGGAAGGCCCACATGCCATGTCCTTGGAACAAGGAGTTTCCATTGAGCAAGCCCAGGTTAGTGACTAGAGAACACTGGAAAATAGAGACAAGCTGGAGCACCAGAGGCCACCCAGACCTGCAGCCTATCACGGGTGGAAGAGTGAGCCCCGCCAAGACTGCAGCTGACCTTACCCACATTTAATGCCCCGCAGAGTCTTGAGCTAAACCAGTGATTGTTGCTTTAAGATAGTAACTTTAGGTTGCCTTAAGATAGTAGCCTGTGACAGGCCCCTAGCACCTGCTCCTTGTTTGTTTCCTTCCTGATTATTGAGTTAACTTGGTCCTTGTTGGTTTTGAAAATCACAAAACCGTGGCCAGTCAGTACCCTGCTTTCCCACCATTCTGCTCTGGCGATCAGCCCCCCAAAGCAGGCCCTCCTTGCTCTAACCCCGAGAGTGTGGCTGAGGGAGTCACTGCCCCTCCCAGTGTCCGACTGTGTGACCCACAGTCCATTATTCCTTGCCTGAAACTTTGATTGGGCTTCTCTCTAATTTCCTTCATCATATCAATAAAACCAAACAAGAGCACCAAGGTGTATCGTGGTGGCTTGTTAGGGAGCAAAAGCTAATTCGTTTCTCACTGTCTCATTCTTCCCACAGTTATTAGGGCTGGTCTTTCCCTCATCTCCCTTTCTGTAATGGACTATACTGAAGTCTGTCACCGATCACCATCCTTCATCCCGGGGACACGAGGACACACAGTGCAGTCTTAATGGCAGAATTAATCTTGTCCCTATAATATGGAAGAAACTATGATCTAATCTGTCAGGCCTGGCTCATAATATGTTAATGATATCCAAAGGAATTTTAAAAATTACATTTTCTTTCTATGAAGACTGGCTTCTAAGATAATTGTATTGTTGCAGACTCAAAAATTCTACTTTGTATGCAAGAGCTCAATGAATCCTTTCTTCTCGTAGCCCTGCTTTAATGCTCCTAATCCTCCCAAGGCCAACAGATCCCTCTGAAAGGCTGGGGATGGAGGAGAGGAAGGTCGCAAAACACCAAGACAAAAACTAGAACATTAAAGTGTGTTTGAAAACATGAACTTCCTAGCATGTTATGAACTATGTTTCTTTGGGGCAATAGGTACATCCTAGATTCTTCCTATGTAGGAGGAGAGGATTGGAATTCACGATCCTCTGTGTCTAGATGGAACATCCTCTGACTTTGGTACTTACTACATAACCTGGAGCTGCTATGTAAGAGTAAGTCACAGACTTCACCAACCATTTATTTTTTCATATGCTATGAAATCCAATGATGTTGATTAGAAGTGACGTCTTCCCCTTGTCTCAATCATCATGATGTGAGCTACAGGATTTTCAGGGTGCATGAGAGGTAGAAGAAGTCACCTTTTCTTCATTCCTACTTTGCTGACTTTGTCATGAATGTTGAGTTTAGTCATCAACTTTTTATATGATGAATTTGACATTTAAGATTCTGTATTTTCCTTCTTAGCATTATCATTTGGTCTCCAAGCTTCCATTTCTCTACTCATCATGTTTTTCTGTAACAATTTAAGCATATTTATAATGGTCATTTAAAACTCTTTGTTTAATAATTTTATTTTCTTTTTTCTGACTTTATAGCTATTGGTTGGTTTTTCCACTAGTCCTAAGTCATGATGACCTGCTTGCTTCTTGGTCATTTTTAAATTTTTTTTTTACAAGCTCCAGGGCATCAGGATTTACCTTTTTCAGTTACTGGGTTAGTTACTCCATTAAAGTCAAAAAGCAAAAGTGTATTCCATATCCTTCTGATACTTTTTCTACTTTGTCATTTATCAAGGTTTGTATTTTTTAAAGGGCATTAAACTTTGTTCTGGCCAGCAAGTACATTTCTTGCCAATTACTTTGATTGTTTCAAGCCTTGATTTTTGCTTTTGTACAGATGGGTTCTAGATCAACCTTTACTTTGGGGCAAATGTACTTGCTTTTTTATTTAGTCTAGCAGTCTCTGATTTTGTGTGGAACAGACTACAACTATTTAATAAAAATAATTTAAATCTAACTATTTTTACTAGTTCAATATGATCTTCTTTTACTATTCTTTTACTGTCTTCTGACTTCTATAATTTTTTAGTATTCTATTTTAATTTTTCTAATGGTTTGTGAACAATAACTTTTTGTTTAACTTTTTGTTATTGTGAAAAATAACTTTTTGTGATTGCCTCAGGGATGTTTATAATATCTGTATCACATCCTACTTAGAATTAATATTGTAGCATCTTGCTAAAAGATTAAAACTTTGCAACAGTATGATTAATCCCATTTACTTCCTCATGAATTAAGCTGTTGTTGTCATATATTTTATATCAGCATTTCTTAACTCAAACACAATGTTACATGTTTTGCAAGAAGCATTTAGTTTCTTTTTGAAAATTTTTTAAAAATCTTTGATTTTCTACTTTATATGATTCATTGCCCTTTTCATTTCTTTCTGTATATATGAGTTTCCTTTTGGTGTTACTGCCATTCAGTCTAACAAATTTTCTGTATAATTTATATGGTGTTAATAAGCATGCTGGGAATTAATTTCCACATCTTCTTTTTATCTAAAACTGTCTTTGTTGACATTCATAACTGAAGGTATATTTGCTGGATATTAAATTCTGGGTTAATGTCATTTTCTTTTCACACCTGTGGCTCCATTGTCTCCTACCTATCATTGTTTCATTCACACAAAGTGGTTTCACATCCACTACAGTTTTTCAGAAAACCCATAACAGTTTGGCTATGAGTACAGGTCCTAGATTAGATTTTCTGTCTTTATATCTTGATACTTAATAGCAATTTAACTTTGGGAAAATTAACTTCTCTATATCTCTGTTATCTCATCTATGAAATAAAAATGCTAGTAAGCAGTACTACTATTAGATACAGACAAATGAGGCTCCTGTCCTATTCCCTGCATTGTGGAAGGTGGGGACAGAAAGGAACACTTTGCATAAGTGTCTGTTTTGTTTTTTGGTTTTTTTTATGTTTGAGTTCTTTGGATAAGTACCAAGGAGTAGAATTGCTGTATCATCTGGTATCTTTAATATTTTGAGGAACATCCATACATATGTTTTCCAAAGGGACTGGGTCAATATACCGCCAATGCTAACAATTGACCAGAGTTGGCAGTACCATACATTGTTCTCCAGGCAGCTTCTTGCTAGAAGATTAAAACTTTGCAACAGTATGATTAATCCCATTTAATCCCAAACCTACACCAGTTTCCATGTGACCCAAAGGCTCTATCTGTTACTGTCAGGGAAGTCCTTATCGCTCCACCATGCATATGGGGTTGACCAGACATCCTGAGAAGCTCCAAGAATTTCACCAATGAGAGCATCTGGGTCTCCAACTCCAAAGGAATAGCCTGGCATGTAAATCACTCTCACTGACCTAGGAAGTATTCCTTTAGTTCAGAGCACCAGAATGATTCTGGTCTGGGGATGTGGGGTGACATTAACATTTAACAGAGGACAAAGCTAGGGCCCTGGACTATGGATAGTTCATTGTCAATCTGGTTTTGGGCTCTGCATCTAGGCTCAATCATGGAGTCTTCCATTTGTGTTCAGTCATGAAATCACCTTTGGTTTATAGCACCCAGGGTAATAATGGTGGTGGCATTTTTAACTCTGAGTGTCACCACCATTGGCACCCAGGGCCATAACCCCATGCCCTTTGCAATCTTCATACTACATGTCAGCTAGTCCTCTGGGGTGTTGTTCTGGCTACTGCATTTGAATGCTTTAAAGTCAATTATTCTGTGAGGTCAATGGGTCCTTCTAATCAGCATGGTAGTGCCATGTTCTCCTTGTGAGTCTTATGTAATTCCAGATGAGGACTGAACATTTCTTGCACAAGGGACTGCTCTTGTCACTGTGCATGACATATAACATTGTATAAGTTTAGGGTGTACAATGGGTTGATTCGATACACTTATATATTGCAATATGCAAAATATTCTCATTTTAACTGCACTGTGTGTGGCATTTATCAGAGAGGATTAGAATTATCTACTTGAATATCTGTCTTTCTGAGTAGAATATGAGCTGCTTAAAAACAATGATAATGTCTTTGTTTTTTGTAAAGCCAGTGAAGGAACTGGACTGCCAATTTCATTACCATCTCCATCCTCTCTCCCCAGGACAATATCTCTCCCTTCATTGCCCTGTTAACTTCTTCTCAAACCCAGCACTGGGTCTGCCTTTATATCCAGTTTACTGGAAGATCAGTGTAATGGGTATTACATTTGGAAAGTGAATTTATCTCTTGATGTTTATGCGATTATAGGAGCTCTCGTTCTTCCGGATTCTTCAAGGTCCCTGAATTCCATGTGTGTTAGGCAATAAGTTTCTTTCCCCTTGCCTTCTGTCATCTCTCTCCTGATGTTTTTTTCATGCTGATACCCTCGCCTAATACTTAAGAGCTGTGTTCTTGGCTGGAGCACACAGCTGGGGGTGGAGAGGCAGTGACAGTTTCTATTTGTTTAATTGTTTGCTCTGCACAGCGAGAATGATCTCTTAAGTAGTCCCTCAGTGCGTCTTTGTTTCCTGTTAATCCAAAGATGTGGGCCATCCTGTCAAATCAGTGTAAGGCATCTACTTTCCAAAGGCTGAGAGCTACTGGTGTGAAGGAACTGTGTGGTACGCTGACTAAATTCAGTGGCCCTATTCTTCCAGCGTAAGCCTGACATTTTACCATTCCATTAGGTGTTCATGTAACTCCAGCAGAAGATGTGACTGTCCTCTCTGTCACCTCCTAGGTCACAGTCCTGGTCATTTTCTGATTATGGATCTTGCTCAGTCAAAGTAAGCATGAAGAATGCCAGATTGGGGGGAGGCTAGGCCCAGGGGTACCCCTCAAACAGTGACATAAATTCTCTAGCTCCCTCATCTCCTGGAGAGAAATTGAGGTATTTTTAAATAATCTAACAAAAGGGTCCTCTAGGATTGAGCGGCAAATGCCCAAAGCAGTGACTCACTTTATTAAAATTTCCTTTTCATTATTTTTCCAATTCCCAAAATAAACTACTCCTACCCCAATCCTTGTCTCGGAATCTGCTTTTCATGAGCCAAAGTTATTCAGTTCATCAAAATGGATAGAAAACAGCAAAAGCTATGCACTGTAGCTTACTGTTTATGTACAGGTAGGTTGTAGGTCAGGAGTGTGAAGCTCACTGGTGAGAAAAGAGATCAGATTTATTGCCCCTCAGTCATGCCAGCTGCCTCATATGTGTGGTTTTATTCCCAGTAGTACTCTCCGTTCAGAGTCGATATAATAATTAAATGAGTTGCTGTGTATAAGATATTTGGCTTAGTGATTAACCAAATGCATTAGCGAAGCATTAGATAGTGCTTAGTCATTATTACTAATATTTACTTATAGATAAACAAACTGATGTTCAAAGATATGAAGTATGCTGCTACTCAAGGCAATGGACAAGGAGTTCACACCGTGTTCTGCCTAGTTCCAAAGCCTACCACTTTCTGTGGACTGCCTCTTATTTGGTAGTTCAACCCACTCATGAGTATTGAAAAGAATAATTTAATTCACAAATGAAAACACTTTTCTCCTGTAATACTGGATATACTTCTAGGATCCTTTCAGCATTAAAAGAAAATAATACAATAATACCCTTTCTTTATTTAAATAGGCTGGTGTACTCGTATGAATCATCATGTGACTTGTTTTTCTTTAGGATTTCCATTACAAAAGAGTAGCCTTCACCAAATTCTTCATTGGCAGGGATGTCTTTTTAAAATGTTAAATCTGTATGGGGAGAAAATCCATCTCTATTTCTGTATCCTATCCTGACAAAATCCAATTATGGCAGCAGTAGTGCTCATCTGCTTACTATCAAATCAGCCAATATTGGACTTTCAAGATGACAGATGAGCCTTGTTCCCTGCTTACCCTTGGAACACAGGTCTATCTTTCCAGCTAACTTTTAGGCAATCTTGAATAATTATTCTGAAGATGTAATTTCTACCCTAATTTGCTGCATTCACATTCTTCGTCAGACAGAACACAAGTAATTGATCTGATGCCACGATCTTGTGTCTTTATCCAGAGGTTGAAGGCAGTTTCTTAAGTCTTGTTAAGAGACTGCTAGGGAAGAAGAGTGACTCCTATATCCTTGACTCCAAGGGACCTCTTCTTTCTGGGACTGTAGTCTTCATCAAACTCAAGAGGAAAGGAATACATTCCTAACTTGGAGTGTAACGTTGGGCTCATAAGATACTGATACATGCCTTCCTGTGGCGCAAGGGGTTAAGCGCAGCTCTGTGGAATTGTCTGCAGCTGCGGTGTGAGTTTGATATCCAGCAGGGGAGATTCCCACATGGCACAGCAGACCTCTCCTGCCTCACCCGCTGCTCCCCTCAGCAGTGTATTTCCGTCAATCTGTCTGTTCTGCTCCTCACTGTGTCTCTGGTGAACCCTCTCTCTGGCCTGCACCCCAGCTTGTATGCATAAATAAATAAATCTTTTTTAAAAAGATTCTGATACATCATTTACACTATGAAAATAATACTGGCATATTAAAGAGCACTTTATTCTTTGAAACCTAACTTTCCAATATTTTCAAGAATTAATTGAGTAGATGGACCTGGTTTATTCAATAATTGACCTATATTTGCACATTTTGGTGGTGGCCAAGTTTTTGATATTATAAATAACTACATGAATTTTCTGTCTTTATGATTATTTTATTAGACTTAATCTTTAAGTAGAATGACCAATTCAAAGGCATAAATAAGTTTAAACCTCTTGGTAAGTATTGCCAATTTGACAACTATATTTGTATGTTCTTGTTCAATTTGTTCTTTTGTCTACTTAAGCTGAACCCTTAGCAGAAGTTTGAATTTGCCAGTTTGTCCAACGTTTCTTGTGACACTCTTACCCTTGCCTGTTATCTCCTCTGTTGCCCTTTCCCTCCTATTTCCCAGCCTGACCTAGTCGCTCATCTTGCTCCCAGACACCACCTGTCTCAGGCCAAAACCTGATTCCAGCTCCAAGCCCACTTCCTTGGGTCATTTCTCTCCTAATTCTCTTACCAGTATTGTATCTCTTTCCGTTAAAACTTGCCCTCCCTAGGTATTTGTTGTTACATGACCTCTGGTATTAATCCTATCAGATATTTTTCACTTTAATAAATAATTTCTATAGCTTAGTCCAAAGAAATAAGAATATGACAGTTGCACACTTTGTGGTCAAAACTATGGAAAAGAATTCAGAATGGGAGTCTCTGATGTGTCATTTGTACTATATAAGATAAAAAGTTGCCCAACCTGCCTATTGTTTATGAAACACAACCACTTCAATAGGTCAGTTTTTATGTATATTGACATTTTCTTGGACTTTCTCTTCTCAGGGGTGCATTTAGGCTAATGGAAATTCTTAGTCTCCAAATGAGAGACTGAGAGTTATGCTGTAGCATATTATGGGTCTTTTTGACTTTGTAGTTTGTCAAGAATAGTCGGTGATTGATGTGGCTATGAAATTATCTAAGCCAGCTTTGATTCATAATGCACCATTGATGGACTTTTAAGTTTGCGCAAATGTCAGGAAATCAGTTGGTGGCTATTAGTATTTTCCTAGCAACAACTCATTTCTTGTTTCCTTCAATATGAAGAAGAAAATAAGTACAGGGAAATAGTGAGTCAACCTTTGACACTTGTTATTATGCAGCTAAAGTCATTTCTAGCACTAGAAGGGGGGTTGGAATACACACTAAAATGTTAGGGTAAATTCCAAACCATAATATTTGTCAGACTATGATTAGAAATGATTTCCCTGCCTATTCCCTTATCTAAACTGTTTTTAGATCAGTTTAGAGGCTTGAATGTTAACAAATGATACGGAAGGCATGTTCAGCTGTAAACTGTGCCATTAACGACAGAACATCCTGCATTTATCTGTGCGGTTGCTAAGGAGCCACTCTTTATGACTCAGGGATCCGGGGCACCAGCTGCAGTTTGATATAGCAGATTGGGGAGACAGAAAAACCAACCTGTTGAAGATAGAAGAGGGGAAAACTGTCCCAGGATTTTAAGGTGTTTCAGACAAATGAGGCGAGGAAAACTTATTCAACATTGGAAGATTAGGAGGTGCTAACTCAATAAGGAACCATCTGGAAGTTGTCCTGAGCTACTGAAGGCTATTTCAGTCACTAAAACTTCATGTTCTGCCCATGCTGGGCAATTAGATTTTTTTCCCGCCTGAACCCCAACATTTAAATAGAACCCCAAATGAGCAGTTTTTAAACACATCATACATTTTTCTATGAAAAGAGATATACATGTAGCTACACATAACGCAGGAAATCACAGGGGTCACTTGGCTCAAGTACTTTGACTCACAGCCACAAGCGCCTGTGTGACCTCAGGATGACCTATAACCTTTCTGTGCCTCAGTTTCTTCCTCTTGTAAAATAAGGCTCTTGAGTGAAGGTTAAACAAAGTATAAAAACCCTTGCCCCAGTATTTGGGTTGTACTACATAGATAATTAATATTCACTGTTGCTACTAGATCCTTCTGGACTAGGCAACTGATCTCAACTTAGAACTTTTTATATTTAGTTCAGTTCATCTCCTTATAGCAGAGATACTCTATATAGTTATTAGACTGAGAACTTTTGGTTTTAGAAGAGATGTGCTACTCTACAGATGTATCAGGAAACTTTAAATATGAGTAGTTAATTTTTAGATACTTAAAAAAGGACATGATAGTAACTAAGGACAGTGTTTCCAGATACACAAAGCTGAATTTAAATCCCAACATTTCTACTTAATCAAATAAGCAAGTTACTTTACTTCCTTGTGCTTCAATGTCCTTATCTCAAAAATACTTTTAAAAATAAAAGTAATGCAATGAAAATAAGTCAGAATGATAATAACACGTCATTATTATGTTTTGTGGAGATGTATGAAATAACTTATGTAGGTTGTGTAAAGCACAGGGTCTGGGACATATAGGTCAACCCAAAATGTGAACCATTTTCATATTAGGAGGCCAATGGTGAGGGGAGTTCAAACAAGTAGAAACTGCAGAATTTCCCTCCCCACTTCTTTTACAAAGACATCTCTCTACCAACTGCAAGAGTTAGCAACATAGAGTCATCACATCTTTAATTGTCTACAAATATTTTCTGATTTTAGACTTTTGTTTAGCACTTTAGATTATTGCATATGGAGCCGAATGCAGAAGAGTCCCATCTGTGGTGGTCTGTTCTTAGACTATGTTATAAATAGTATTAAAATAAAAGCCTTCATATATATTTTATTCCTGTAAAGAACACATAATTGCCTTATCTTAGATAGCACCAATATATAAAGTCATCCAAACATTTATAAACTTAATTTACTTTTCCATTTTCCCCCACCAGTGTCTTTTTTTTTCCAAAGGGAACTCAGATGTTATATTATCTGCTAGTTCCTTATGCTTTAAAGTTTTTCGATTCTAACTTTCAATTCTTGCAGAAAGAAACATAGATGGAGCTAGAAGGGATCATGCTCAGTGAAATAAGCCAGAAAAAAAGAGAAAAATATCAAATGGTTTCACTTATAACAGGAATATAGGAGAATCAAATGAGAAAGAGACATTCAGCAAGGGAGGGGGAGGGAAAGGGGTCAAAATGGAGGAGAAAAGAGCACAAGGGACTATGGTGACAGTTCACGGGTGAATCGGTGGTGGGTTACCCAAGGGGAATACACAATAATTTAAAAGATATGAATAAAAATTAAACAATGATAAAAATAAATAAAATATATATAGTTCAAATCATTAAAAAAAGAAATAAACGAAACATTTCATGGTGAAGTCTAATGAACTAGCTTCTTCAAAGTTTCTGGTTTGTTTATTGCTGAAGAGGCCACTGAAATCTCTCCTCTACCATGCACTGGTGCTTCATATTCAGTCTTTTTCAGTTCAAGCTGGAAATGTTTCTGTTGATAGAAAGTTGCTAAAGTACTTTCACATCTCCTGTGTGTGCACAGGAATGGACTCCTCCAGTAAGAGGTTCCTCAACAGATCTTTCCTGGACAATCCATGCATAAAGGGGATCTAAACAATCTTCTCAAACAGGCTTTTGTAAGACTGAACACTAACCTTTGCAATATGGATAGACTCAGATTTTCCTAAGTCATCAAGACTGGTCACTTTTTGTTTAATCTTTCTTTCCTCCATTTATTTTTCCTCTCAAATTTTACAAGTAGCAAGAAGACACAGTCTATACTTTCATGCACTGCTTGGGTGCCTCACTTTCAACACATACAAGTGCTGACTTCCCTTCCACTATAGCACACAATTCTGCTAAGTTTGCTGCTGTGACATAAGAGGCATTCTCTTTCCTTAAGTTTCCAGTCATGTGCTTCTCATATCTGTCCACACCTTCACTAGCAGAGTCAATGTCCATATTTCTATTTATAGCCCATTTATGGCAAGCTAGACATTTTCTACCTTGTGCCTCAAAGTTCTTTCAGCCTCCTTCCATTACCTGATCCAAAGTCTTCTCCACATTTTAGCTATTTGTTATAGCAGAACCCCATGCTCAGTACCAATATATGTTCATTTTAGTATCACATTGCTGCTATCACAAATTACCACAAACTCCATGACTCCACAAAATCATACAGTTCTATTGTCAGAAGACTGACATAGCTGTCTGCACTAAAATAAATGCATTAGCAAAACAGTGCTCCTTTCTGGGGTCTTTGGTGGAGAATCCAATCTGCCTTTTATAACTTCTGAGGCTGCTCAGATGCCTTGGTTCAGAGCCCCTTCTACTCCATCTTCAATGCCAGCAATGAGAATTGAGTGCTTCTCACATTGCATTCCTCTGGCTTGTTCCCACCATCACACTTCTAATTCTGCCCTTCTGCCTCCCTCTACTGCATTTAAGAATCTTAGTGATTCCATTGGGTCCACCTGGATAGTCCAGGATACCATCCTTATTTAAGGTTAATTGACTGACTATTTTAACACTTTGTGTGCTGGCCATTTTCTGTGCCACCACATGATGGTATAAGCATTCAGTAAAACACACACAACTCCTGAACTACTGGATATTAAAAAAACTGTAATATCTCTCATAAAACACCTTACACTTTCACCAAAACAATGTACAAAGCTTCTAGACCGAGTACGATCAAAGAAATAGCTCCTAATAGTTCCAAATAATCCACCGTGGCGTGAAAAACCAGAGACTAGATGAACACGTATCAATACGTGAGCGGACCACAAAGTGTTGTCATCTGTAACCTTATTTTCCCCTTGCCATGTAACCTAACAAACTAATGGGGATTAGGACATGGATATCTTTGGGGAACTATTATTCTGCCTTCTAGAGTCCCTACTGTATCAAATTCCAAGTTTAATGCCTAATAATGAATTGTCTCAAATAGTTTAGTTCCTCATGGCTGCTATACTCTATTATGGGCAGAAAACTAAATAAGATAGGGTTGAAGGAGCAAATTTTGCCAAACTCCGTAAGTTCAAAAATGGCTAGGTTCAGAACTTGTGATAATCACCTGGAACCAAACTTGGTAAACAGGTGCTAGTGATTTAGCCGTGATTAACTATTTATTTCCACCAAATACAATTTTGTTCTTGTGTTCAGACATCCTGTTTTGAATAAATTTGGTCTTGTTTCAAGATGTTGATTAAATTGAAGAATCACAATATTTATCTTGTGTTTGAGTAATACACATGAATTCTTTATGTGAGCCAGCAGTTTTTTCTTAATTGCCAAGACTTTAAGAAATCATTCAATCTTTCAATTTACTATTTCATATTTAGGTGAATCTGCCACAAATCCCTGCAATGGTTTGTACTGGCTTCAATACAAGTATTTATGTACTTGTCTAATCTTAAGAGCAAATCAATGTACATTCTACCATCAGGTCATACCCTAATTTTAAGCCTCTTTTTAAAAATTTCACCAAAATGAGCAAAGATAGGAGCATTTATAATGCACTTTTGGATTTGCCTCATAACTCTCTTTAATAGAGTGTGAAGTTTTAAGGCTTATCTTAAGAATTGCAGGTGTCTGCCACTGGAAGCTTTTTACTGATAGGACTAGATGAATAAAGTATAACCATATTTTTATTTTATAGCCCAGCCCTGTCCATTCCTGGGGTGAAGGTGCTGTTTCCTAGCCTTATTCATTAGCTCCTTGAATTGTTATGACTATTGACGGTAACTCATTTTTCTTATGCCTGTGTTTCTATTTGCATGGAAATCAAGAAACCTTAAGGAGTTTACAGTAAAAGCATTTCAGCTCAGTTCTTGCAGATTCATGGAAGTCACTTTGAGAAAATGTTAATTCCTATCCTGGAATTTCCTCACATTTCCTTTGTTCTTAACTCCTTCCTCTCTTCAATTTATCACAAAATGACCCACGCAGTCTTACATTCCTCGTGGATTGGAGAATGAAAATCCTTACTCTAAAAATTCATTTCTTTGCCAGATAGCCACTGCAAAACTTGTCAATAAAAATTCTTTAGACACAACACTAGCTTTCAAAAATGAATTTCTACTACCCAACACTTTTAGAGTTTTTGAGTATTGGGTAAGAAAATTGGTCTGCTTACCAGCTGAAACACTAGAGCCCTCAAGTTAATTATTTTGTACCAAAGGGTAATGTGTGGGAGTTTTAGAATTGCTTCATTGATTTTAGCCAATATGAATTTTCTACAAAGAACTCAATAAGTGTCTAAAAACTGGAGGTCTGAGTCAGGGTGGGAAATTGCAATTTGATGTTCTTGGAAACAGAGTAGACTGTTGGATTTTCCCCCTTGAATGAGAGACACATATGGAGAGAATCTGGTCTGACCTACTTAATAAAAAATTCCATGTGGGCCAGAAGAACACAGCCACCACAATTTAGTTAATTCATTAATCTTACTCAGATGTAAACTAGTAGGCTGGAGTGGTTCAAAATAGATTCTACTTAGTTACAAACAAATATGGTTAGATTTATTTAATTATGTTAACGATATATTATTTACCACTAATATATAAATCCAAGATCATAGTTTCAGAATTATAAGTTTATAGAAATAAAAACATTTAAATGAATAAATGAAAAAATTATTTTCTTTGTGACTTCTCTTTTGAGCTCTTCAAGCACCAACAGCCAACTGGCTTTAGGACCAAAATTAAAAAACAAAACACATTAATTTTAAAGAATTTGCCCATCAACATGCTTTACACAGTTGCCTCTGTGGCATCTCTAACGGAGGAAGATTGAGTTGTTAGCTAACTGGACACTCTAGTAACTTACACTGGTTCTTTCTTTGAACCACAAAGTGAGAAAGTTGTACACTTGCCTAACTGATGAATGGCCACTAACAATGAGTTATTTTGTGAAGCATTGTTGTGGCACACTTGTTAAAAATCAGGACTCATATGAGGTGCTCAGGACAATTAAAGATTAATAAGATCAAGAAATTAATAATCAAAGTCACCAAAAAAAAAAAAAAAGGAAAGGGAACTGGTTAGCAGATTTCATGTCCTTGGTTTGCAGCCAAGGACAGGAGCAGAGGAAAACCAAGTTTGCAGGAATCTGAGAAGAGAAGTTACGATCAGATGAAAAGGTAAACTTTGGACTTCAATCCAAGACTAGCATGTTGGTTTATTTTTTTTAACTTTTTTTAAAAGATGTATTTATTATTGCTTACAAGCTGGGGTGCAGGCCAGAGGTGTGAAGGGGTGAGAGGATTCACCAGATCCAGAGTGGGGAGCAGAAAAGGCAGATCTACTGAAGCACACTGTTGAGGGGAGCAGAGGGTGCGGCAGAAAGGTCGGCTGCGCCATGTGGGAAGCTCCCTGGCTAGGGATCGAACTTGTGCTGCAGTGGCTGCGGAAAGCTTCATAGTGCTGAGACTTAACCCATTGTACCACCAGGGGGGCCCCTAGCATGTTGGTCTAAAAGAACATCGCCTGAAGTTTAATCAAGTATAACCATGAATATTCCATTTGGGTAAGAGCACGATGAGATTAATACTATCTGAAGTCATAGTAAAATGAAATTCAGGCCATTTGTGGTGAGGTGGATGGAGTTGGAAGGGATTATGTTAAGTGAAATAAATCAGAAGTAGAAAGATAAATACTGGATGATGCCACTAATATGTGGAATATAGAGAAACCAAACAGAAAATCAGAGAAAGCCAAACTTAAATGCTAACCCGTGAACGCTGACTATAGAACTGAGGCATCCAGAAGGGGAATGGGCAGGAACATGGTGAGAATAAAGAGGGAAGGAAGCACAATGGACTATGGTGGTGGACTATGGGGGGTTTGCTGGTGGGTACCCAAAGTGGTGATGATACCTGATGGGAAGGACGCTAATGTTACCACAATTAGAAGAATAAATTAGTTAAAAAAATGAAAAAAAAATGTCAAAAATATTTATGGAAATCAATTCAGCAGCATATGTTGAGACTTTTGATGATAATATTCTTGGATTCAGTAATTCCTTTTCTAAGGATGCTTTCTTATGAAATAAATAGAATGGAAAGATTTGTGTCAAAAACTATTGGATGTCACTGAAGTATTACTTGTAATATGGAAAAAATGGAAACCACATAAATATTGAACAGTTAAAGAATGGCTAAATATGTTGTAATACAGCCATTCATTGAAATGTGGTAGATACTAAATAATATACACTTTTAGAAGAATTAATAAAATAAAAAGAAACAGAATGCAAAATCATACATCTAGTGACCCCTGTTTTGTTAATTATAAACTGGGAAAATGCACCTAACAGTTGCAGCACATTTTCTTAGCATCTGTTCCTAGAGCAGGTGTCTGCACAGGTTCACTGATGCGCCCTCAGCTTCACCATCACGAGATGGAGGAAGTAGGACCCATGGCGTGTGTGTAGTGGATGCTTCCAACACACAACAGGGTGTTCTGGAGCTGGAGAGATGCTTCCAAGTCACTGCGGTTTGGAAAGGTGAAGGTAAAACTTCGTATAACCGCATCAGCCAGTCATAGGCTAGGCTGCCCAGAGGGAGGGTGACTTTAGGGCAACTCCAAGTACAGTTTCCAGTGAGGGGCAAACTGTCACCTGTCAGCAGCTCGCTTTTAAGTAACTAGGGCATGGCGCGTAGTCTGCAGAGAGGTCTGGGCAGATGATCACAGTATCTATTACAGATGGCCGTGTCTGATAGCAAAGGATTCCAATGATCTCTCTCTCTCTCTCTCTCTCCCATTTCTTTCCCAGAATGTATTTTGATATCCTTCTGTATCCAGTTTGATTGACTTGTACAATTACAAAATGATCACTACATCTCTAAAAACGCTAATATGTCAGGTCTTTGCATTTGAAACTCTTACATGAATCTCCTTAGTTCTAGAAAACATGGCATAAAGGAAATCAGAGCTTGGCTCAGCGGGCTTTATCAGACATTATTTGCAGTGATAGAAATTGCTTTCTCTTTCATAATGACAAGAATGACGCTTTCTGGAAAATGAAAACAAGATTGGTCCAATGATGGGTTTTTGATGACTAAATATTGGTTTGTGCACTATAAAGCTTTTCACTATTTTCCTCTGAGTCAACCAGTTGATTATCCAGTCACGATTATGGCCAATAGCCACAAGGAAGAAATGAATTTGAAATGGATTTGAAGAGTTAATTTGAGTTGTCTTCCTGCCCCATTGTCCCTATTCAAATACCTCAACCTCAAACCCTCCCTGATGTTTTATACCTCTCTTAATATTACCTTTACTGAGCCTTTATGAACTTAAGTCACATAATCCTCTAGCTAGTACTGAAAACAGGTTGGTTATCTGACAAACCAAGACGAACAGGGGGCAATAGGGCCATCCTGGCACTGGTACTAACTGCCACACAGGAAAATAGATAAGAGATAAGGGCCAGCAAGGCCAACTCCCATACACACAACTAATTAATAATTTGTAATTGTTTCCCACATTTTTTCCTTCTACCTGATTTTGTTAAGTATGAGCCCTGCAGAGAAGACATAATTTATTGCCTCCTAATATGAGCTACTGAAGAATTTTAATATTCAAGTGGGAAACAATAGCAAATTATTAATTAGTAGTGTGTATGGGAGGTGACCTTACTAGCCCTTATCTCTTTTCTATTTTCCTGTGTGGCAGTTAATACCAGTGCCTGGAGGGAGGGTGTGAGGATGATGGTGACAAGCACAGTCAAGTTCAATTCAGGAGGGCAGGTGAGACTCCCGGACAATGACAGTGGGGTACGGCTCACCTTCCAGAAGACCTCCACCCCCCCCCACCTTTGAGTATTTCTAAAATATGGCAATAATCCTGTTCTGCTCCCCATTCTGTCTGGTGGGTGAACCCTCTCACCACCCCACACCTCTGGCCTACACCCCAGCTTGTATGCAAAAATAATAAATCTTTGGGCCTCCCCGGTGGCACAGCGGTTGGGCGCTGCGCTGTGGAGCTGTCGGCAGTGGCAACGCGAGTTCGATGCCCGGCCGGGGAGAATCCCACATGGTGCGGCGGACCTCTCCTGCCTCGCCCGCTGCTCCCCTCAGCAGTGTATTTCTGATCTGCCTGTTTTGCTCCCCGCTCTGTCTCTGGTGAGCCCTTTCGCCATCCCACGCCTCTGGCCTGTACCCCAGCTTGTATGTATAAATAAAATAAATAAATAAATAAATCTTTAAAAAAATAAAATAAAATGTGGCAATAATCACCAATGAACAAGATTGCATATATGAAAGTTATCCTGGATTCTCACACTGATATTTTTCCTCAGTGTTTCTCAGGAAAATGTTATGTTCATCTCATCTCCCACTGAGGAGAGGAAACCTCTCAGGCCCAGCAAAACTGGTATTGGTTTGTGCCCCTCCCATGAACAAAGAGGGTGAATATGTTGTAGCAGCAGAGTCCAGACACTAAGGGTGAAGAGCTGGTCTCCACTGTTAGAAGACAGTCCTGTGACCTCTCCTTCTTTTCTTGGTGGCACTATATGCTGTCTGATCACTATTTCCATTCCCAAAAACTCCATCCACAAGGTGAGTCGGATTAACCCCGAAGAACCACTCCTTTTGGTTTTCACTTCTACTCATTATTTAGATGGATTTTTGAGTCTTGTTCTCCCTTGGAAGAATGTTGTGCTTTATTATGACATAGGGAATAACATTTTACAAAATGTCATACAGTAGAAAAGAACTTTTCAATACTCAAGGTCTCCACTTATGATGAATGGTAACCAAGAACCAAAAACAAAATATCAACCTAATAGTCCTTTTTCTTACCACAAGGTGATAAGGAGCTGGAGGACTCAGAGAACTGAAAATTCACCCACAGAGCTCCAACTCATCTCTCAGTTAATAGAACTCATTTAGGGAGATTTGGCAGTAGACACTATGATCTATTTGATTTCTGACATGGTTTGTCTGTGATATTTTAGACATTTTTGCATGCTCAAACAAGCTAATGCAGCCTGGGGCCAAAACAATTTCCAAGAAACTATTTCAGTAGAAGGACAATCTAATTCTGGGCAGACCTAAATGTCATAGGCTGGTATTACAAGGCTCTAACATTTATAATAAAAAAATTCAGCCATTATTGGTTGCTTGCTATTTTTCAGTTGAAGTCCTGAAAATAGAATTTTGGATGAGATTGACTCAACTAATTTGGTATTTAGTTGACAGAAGCTGAAACATATACAAGTACCTAGTAGATAACATATCCAAAGAGTGAACTTGATGAATGGAAGATGTTAATCTAATAAGAAGGAGAGTCAGAAGCCAAATAAATAGAATGATTATGAATCAGATCCTGACAGTTGTCCTTTTTATGATACCAGCTCTAAGAACATATTTTTAATTCAAAATATATTGCAGTGGGGTCAGAGGATTCAATGCTATAAATGCTGAGCTAAGGAGAGAGAGCACAATTTAGATTTTCATGATGTTTAATAGATTCAAAGGGGCTTTTTGGAAAAAGAGGTTAAAGGAAGACAGAGAGAGAGCATACTGGTCAATTGTGTGGGTCAGAATTTCTGGGTTTGAGTCCCATCTCTACCTCCATGGCAGAAACGGCTGGGTTATCACCAGACCTCTGCTTTCTCAGCCTGCAATTAGATGAGCAACTCCCTTGCTGTTGAGTGTGGTCATAACTATTGGTAAATCAAGCAGTGAAATATGAACATAAGTGCTATGCGCCTTGACTTTGCTCGTAAAACTTGTATATCCTCACCCCTTCTCCCTCCTTGAGGCAGACAAGTACAGAGACCTAGGAGGCCATGTATAAAATATTGTGGAAGCAGAACACAGAAAGGACCTGGGTCTTTGCATCATCACTTGGAAGACAGTTTCCTACCAGGCAGGACCCAGTTTCTATCTGACATAAGCAATTGTATTCTACTATGTTAAGATGCAAAGAGCTATGGGCTGATCCTTTAAGGCAGCTTGTAAGAGCTTAACTAAGACATCCAGTTTTGCCATGACTTGGTCTAATTCCTTCTATTAGTATCAGTGATTTCCTCAATGAAATAAGGATTTGCTAACACCTTCCTGAAAGGGTATTTGGGAGAATATGTGTGAAGGACATTCCCATGTGGCAAGCTCAGCAATGGCAGCAGGTATTAATGCCTCTTGCTGGGCACCCACTTTATGTTTTGCATCAGTGCTCAATATTTGATATGTGTTATCTCATTAATCCTCAAAGGGACATTACAATGCAGGTATGATCATTTTCATTCTGTCCATAGTAACAATAAAAAATATGTATTGGGGAATTTCCAATTGCATAACACTGCCCCAAGAACTTTATGTGCACTAATCTCAGAAACAACACCATGTGTTAAGTACTATTATTATCCCCATTTTACAGATGACACAACAGACACACTGAGCTAACTTTCTATTCACAAGTCCATATAGATGATAAGTGGCAGAACCAGGCTTCAACTCAAGAAATCTCACTCCAGAACCCTTGCTGTTTATCACCGCCAGCCAATGAGATGCCAGAAGCTTGCAAGGTCAAATGAAATACTTGTGATCCCCCATGCAAGAAACCATGGCCTTGAAAACAGACCAAATGAGAAATGACTGCAATTGCATTGGTCCATCCTAACCGAGGACCAGTGAAATGAATTTAACTCTCAAAGAGCTGAACCACAGTGGTGCTATGTAGTGTCAGTCCCACAGATTGGGCTGGCGTCGTGGTTAGAAACTCAGTAACATCTACACAATGGCTATGTAATATGCTCCCCTCTAAATACTGAAATCATCTAAAGTCTGGTTTTAATCTTAGAACATATTCCCAATTCCCACGTATGTGCTGGCTGGGAAACATGGACAGAGATTGCCAAGGCTCAGAAAGTGTCTGTGACACCTTATGGTTGCTATCACATTTAACCTAGACATGGCTAACACAATACACTCTAGCATCAGAAACCAGAACCACTATAGTGAGACCAGATTTTCACCTTCTGTGTCTGTCATTGGGTCTCAGACAAGTCATTGCTGAGAGCCGGCAAAGCAGTCTGGTTCCTGGATTTCTGAAGGCTATTCTAGAACATTAGGGATGCTTAATAATTTACGTACAGTTTTTGCATGGGCTGTAAAGGCAACCGATTAACTGAACTTAATTTTTCTCATGAGGATGTTGCGATGCTGGACCAGTAGTGAATCTCTTTGCCTTACAGCTCTTGCATAAAAGGTCTATTTTACTGGTAAATGCTTTCCTTTTACAATGGCAGAGAAGGTTTCCTTCTGCAGCAAACTCTGCATTTAAATTATCCATCAAACATTACAGAATGACCCATCCATTGTCTAAAATATATGACTGAGTATCATCATTTTAAGAGTGAGTTTATTATCTGCCCGCTGCTCAGTCTCAGTGGTAAAAATAGCCTGAAGAATAAAACGTGTTGAAATATAACACTAGATTTTCCTGTTCTTGAGAGGCAAGCTGTGCAAAATCATCCTATCAGTCCTTCAAGATTTACACAGAGAAGACTTATTGTTCCATTGCCTATTAGAGGTAAAACCAAGCTCTAAGTTAGAGAGAAAAAGGTTCCAGAAACTACCTAGGTCATGCAAAATTATATTAATAAAGGATGTATAATAATTAAAGAAGAGCTACCTGGTTGGGTCAAGATTTATAAATGTCTTTGTTTTATAAAATAAGGTAATATGCCAAATACGTCAAGATATTATTTAACTTATACAAAGCAGTGTTTACCACTTTAAAAATCCAGAGATTATTATAACTGAATGAACTATATACTGCTAACAGCTGTGAGGTTTGCTTAGTATAATGCTGGGTACCCTGAGAGAACACAGAAGTCTGAGGTTGTAACTTGGCAGGCCTATGTAACTTTGGGCCAGTCATCTAGTTTGTCTATGCCTTGTATCTTTTGCATTATTTTCATGGAAATAATATCATATAATGTTATATAATGTTGCTGTAAGAATGAACTGAGTCACTGTGTGAGAGTTGAAGAAAATATCCAGCTCAAAATAAGTGTTAGTTAGCTTTTCTTAGATGGGCATACATTATTCCTTTCAATTAAAAATTTGAGACTTATTTCATTAAAATCTAATGTACTAATTAGAGAGTATGCTTTAAGTTCAAAAGATGTGAGAGAGATAACAGGATATTAAAAATACATATATCCCACCTTTCCTGTGAGACACTATTTATTTGGGGAAATGAAAAATCAAGATAGCAGAAAAGCCTGTATCTTCCATTTTCTACTTGTTACAGTCTATCCTGGAAATGTTTTGGAGAAAGGAAGAACAACATGAATTGTTTAAATTCTCAGAATTGTTTAAATTCCCAGATTTAAACAGTTAAGATTCATTTTGAGTGAATTTCATTTTTATTTTTATTTTTTTAAAGATTATTTTTATTTATTTATGCATACAAGAACTGGGGTGTAGGCCAGAGGTGTGGGAAGGGGTGAGAGGATTCACCAGAGACAGAGTGGGGAACAGAACAGGCGGATCTACTGAAATGCACTGCTGAGGGGAGCAGTGGGCGAGGCAGGAGAGGTCTGCTGTGCCATATGGGAAGCTCTCTGGTCAGGGATCAAACTCGTGCTGCAGTGGCTGCTGATAGCTTCATAGTGCTGAGACTTAACCTCTGCACCACCAAGGAGGCCTCAATTCCATTTTTAAATGCAACTTGTCCCTTGGAGAGTCAGTCACAACTTATAAGAGCTATTTTACCATCTTAGCTTGTTTGAACTAACCCATTCAGAGAGTTTAGGATGTCAAAGATTATTAACTGTAAGTATACAGAATGGGAAGTTTTTGGTGAAAGTAAATGAGGCAATAACATTTCAGTGTGATAATTTAGACAATATGTTAGTTATCAGTTGCTGTTTAAAAAACCCCAGAACTTATAAGCATGAGGCAACAACAGCAAGCTGAGCTGGTATCTCTATGGATAACAAAATAAATTTAATTCATGTAGGAGATTCTCATGGTCTAGGACAGTTTGGGAGAGTTTAGACAGGGTTGGATCACATTTCTAGGGCTTTGGCTGGAGCAGCTGACTCCTCCAGCTGGACGGTCATCCTGCAGCAGCCCTGCCTCAGTTTATCCAAATGACACACATGATAGCACACGAGCAGTGGGGCATACAGACATTTTCGGCTGAGCGCTGGAACAACGTGGCTTCCGCAACATTCCTCTGAGCAAAGCAACTCACAAGACCAGCCCAGATTCAAGGATTGGAGCAACAGACTCCACAACCATGTGGAAGTCACCTCCCAAAGGACAAGTACAGAAGTGAAACGAACAAGTCTTTTAAAACATTGACAATAATTAATTTGCATATCTTTGTTTTTGCTTCAGTTTGGTCAGACATTATAATAAATGTTAGAGAGTGTGGGGCCCCCCTGGTGGTGAAAGGGGTTAAGTCTCAGCACTACGAAGCGATCAGCAACCACTGCAGCACGAGTTCGATCCCCGGCCAGGGGCTTCCCACATGGCGCAGCAGACCTCTCCTGCCTCGCCCACTGCTCCCCTCAGCAGTGTATTTCAGTAGATCCGCCTGTTCTGCTCCCCACTCTGTCTCTGGTGAATCCTCTCACTCCCACACCTCTGGCCTACACCTCAGTGCTTGTATGCATAAATAAATAAATCTTTAAATAAAAAAATTAGAGTGTTGCCAGGTGAGCAGCTTCAGGAATTCATTCTATTAGTCCACTAATTCAGCAAAATTCACTGGAAAAAGGACACCTCTGCAAATGGTAACTGTACGACCCTTATTTTATGAATTACATAACTGTCCTGCCTTACTAAGATTTATTTTTAGAATTTCAGCATCTTAGCAAGCACCTCGGTCAGTTCATAGACTGCCAGATCAAGAACCTTTGAAAGAGGGTCCTCATGAACTTAGAAAAGTGGTTGTTAATGTATTTATAACCGAGCAGCATAAATACCTAATGGAAACAAAAATAATTTTTGCAGACTCAGAGTCAGAAATTATAACCTTCTAAGATCTCAAAAATGTCAAGGCCCTTAAATTTTATTTGAAATACAAAAAGCCAGGGGTAGCTGTAGGGTAAATGCAGTTGCTCAGGCTTTTGTGTCGTTGGGCTCTGTGGCTATCTCCTGTGGCTTTGAATGCAGGAGGGCTTGGGAGCGTGGGCACGGGTACGTGTGCCTGACACATGGAGTGTGGTGTGGGCATGAGTTAGTGGGCACGGCTGAGCCTGGAGACTGAGAATATGAGGGCAGCAGCACAGAGGATGGGGTGTGGCAGAAGACCATGTGGTAGAGAGCAGAGGAGAGTTGAGGAGAGCCCAGAAAGTAAAGATTCCCCGGGGGCTGGGAGGTCTGCCAGCCTCCTGCCTCTCCCCACGTCCCCCTGCCCAGCTCCCTGGCACCCGTGACTGCCCTGCCCCCGGCCGCCTCACTACAAATGGTGTAGAAAGATCATTAAAAGCCTGAAAAAGCGACTGAGGTCTCCAGGACTCCTCCTCTACCCATCTGCCCGGGTCATAGAGAAACTGCTCTGTGCCCTGCTGGCACAATAAGTGGCCTAGGTCAGCAGCATGATTAGATGCAGATCAGTATGGAGCCCTCTGAAGACCCCAGAGGGGCTGAGGGGGGGCGGGCTGTGAGCACGCGGCGCTCGGTGGCCGGCCTCTGTGTGGGCCCTTCCCAGAGGTGGCCTGAGGTGGAGGAGCCCCCGGTGCAGGTGGAGAGGGCTCTGCACAGCAGGAGGCCGACGGACGGACCTGGTGCCCGCTCCTGCAGTGTGGTGTGGACATGCGTAGGTGGGCACACCTGAGCTGAGAGGCTGAGCATATCAGGGCAACATCACACGGGTGAAGGGCGGCGGTGGAGGACAGGGCACGCCCAGAGAGCATGGGCTGTGCCGTCATAACACTAGTCCCAAAAGGTGGTAGGGAAATCAACAACACTTCTAACACTTTGTGTGCCGGTGCCCTTTCAATTTACCAGCCCTTGGGGCCGGCCATTTTCTGTGCCACCACATGAATGGTAGAAGCATTCAATAAAACACACACAACTCCTGAACTAGATATTTAAAAAACTGTAATAGCTCTTATAAAATACCTTACACTTTACATTGTTTCACCAAAACAATGTGTAAAGCTTCTAGACTGAGTACGATCAAAGAAATAACTCCTAATAGTTCCAAATAAGTCCACCGAGGTGTGAAAAACCGGAGACTAGATGAACACGTATTAATACGTGAGCAGCCACCTGATACTGGTGACAAAAACATGTACTAACACATGAGTGGACCACTAAGTGTTGAAAGTAAATGTAGGGAATAGTATTAATTTTACAGTTGCCCCTAGATCTTCACTCTGGTGTATGAAATGACTATTAGATTCTCTTTGTCTCTTCAGATCACAATTATATGGAGGAGAAAGTAGAAAAACCTTAGAAGTTTATCAAAAGAAAATGAGAGATGAAAGCAACCTCGGTGACTTCAATCATAACATGTGAGACCTGAGAAGATGAAGAGACACCAAGTTAAAGAACTGGAACTCAGAAGTTGCTTGCTAAATATCCACAGCTAATGTCTAACTAATCTGTTCCTTAATAACTGAATAACTTAATAACTGCTTGTCTTGGGGCTTGGTTATAACTGTGTAGTAAGCTTCTAGTCGTGGTCATTTTGCTTTTATATTAGTTTAACATGTATAATATTTTAAAATGGATCACTGAATATTTTAGCAGATTGGAAGATTATGGGCTCATAATTGAGGTTAAAAGCTTCCTTGAACTTGCTGTTTAAGTTTCAATTCACCTTATTACTGAGTTTTTACAGGTGAAGTCTGGTTACCTAGGGTTAATGGAAAATATAGGAAAGATTCCAGCTACTATAAAGATATTTAGCAATTATCTTTGTATTGATTCAGGCAGTCACATGAGAGGTGATTGAACCTTTCATCTATTTACAGGATAAATGAGCAGACAATAAAGGTTTATTGGAAGCACTTGAGTTGTTGATTCTATAAGAACAAAGCCTTGTCCATTAGAGGAAAGACGCTGGGAAAAGTAGACCTAATCACGCCATCAGGCACCTCAAGCCTCACTGACTAACAGACTTCCTTCTCGTGCCCCACAGAATTATAGCTGTTCTCTGCAGTTGATGTGTGATGCAAATTTGGGGAACTAGGAAAATTAGAAAAGTGAGAGGGAAGGAAATAAAAAGCAAGCACCATTTGACAAGCATGTAGAGTATTAGGGCGTTTGGAGGGGAAAAATGGAGGTGCTATTAAAGAGTATTCTAGAATGAAAAACAATGTGAGAAAGGGGACATGGTCACGGATGGTTAAGAATTATGTATTAGTCCCATTTGTCATTATTTTTGTGAATAGATATTTCATGTGATTATTTTTATTTCTAGTGCTTGCTTGATGGCATTTCTGTGTATGCAATAACTTTCAGAGACTGGTCCTCATGGAATGCCAACTTTTATTGGGTTATATCACCCAATTGCTTTCCCAGTCTTATGCTCAGATATCTAGAACTGTCCTTCCTCTCTCCAACCCCTGGTTCCTAGAAATGGCTGGTGTGTCCTGCCTCTGGACACGCCATTAATTCTGTAGGCTTGTGTTGCCACTTTCTGCTTATGTGGAGAAATGGAAAGCAACTGCCTGATAGTACAGCTTAAAATAAGTACTACCATAGACAAAAATTAAAATATAAGCATTTAGGGAAAAATAGATCTGTGGGAGACAAAGGAAATGAGAAGACTGTGAAGTGTTGCTACAAATAAACTGCTGATTCTAAATCTGTTTGAACTTAAAAATTCCTCATCTCGTTTTTTTCTAAGTAATCATATGGCTCATATTATGAATGTGTGAGCTTAGGTATTTTGCTTAAAATACACTTTGATTAATTCTGAATTATTCAGCGTTAATCAGGTACTACCTCACATTGTTTTCTTTGTGTTTCATGTCTCCAAAATCACAAAGTTGAGTTCAAATGTTTCTAAATAAAATAATGCCCAAGTGAAATGTGAACTTGGCTCTACCAGCCACTTAACCAAAGAACAGGGTGTTAGAGACACAGAAGTTGCTTGTTGTAGGGCAGTTTGGAAAGAAAAGGAAAATATTTTTTAACAGATGGATGAAATCTCAAGGTGGCATTCAGTTTAAAATGGTTAAGATGCTGCAGTCCTTAAAGGCAGTGGTGTAAATGGGCTGTGGGGCCAACTGTGTTTCTGGGAGGCATAGAGTTATAGAGCGCTAGGGGTTTCACAGTAGAGTGACCGTTCAGTCTTGGGATAATGCTCTGGCAAAAAATGTGTTAGGGAAATAGAGATGTTGGTTACTACTGAAGAGGATTCCCAGTAGAGAAACATTGTCATGCAGCGAAAAGTGTGATTTTGGCATGGGTGTCCTTGGCAGGGTTTAACTCTCAACCAGAGAATTCTACTTCTCACCAGCCATGTGACTTGTTCGGCTTGAGTAACTGAAGTTCACTTTGATGTTCTATTTGACACTAGTGGATGTACTAGAGTGACAGACAGGAGATTAGTGTGCCTGGAAACACACTGCTAAGTTCACATGTGTTGAATGACAAGAGTTCATTCATTTTGCAATAAAACTGAGAATGAGTTTGCACAAAGGTTTTCAAGAAGTCCTCGGACCTTCTCAGAGGTGATCCCTGGAGTGGGAGAACAACCAAGTGTAGCCCCATTGCTGTTTAGTGAACGCCAGGACAACTGAGCTGGTACTTACTCAGTGATGCTTCAGCCCAGTCATTTCCCTGATGGTTGCTATTTTTGTCAATGCCCATCTGCTCCCTGTAGAAGGGAAATATAAAAAGCCCCAAACTGCAAAATTGGTTTGCTTGCTTCATTCAGGGACATCAGGGAGACAGAAGCTGGAAAAGTTTTATGTATCACAGCCGCTGGGGGTGTGGGACAGTGGGGGGGGGGGTCTATGGAGAAGTGGGTGGTGTTGGTGAGGGAACAGCCGGATGAAATTCAGCTGTGGGTAAGGGGAGAGCGGGGACAGTGCAGATTGGAACTGGAACCAGGAAGTGGTATAAGCTCCAGGGTTAGACAGACTGGAGTTTATGTTTCTCTGGCAAGTATTTTGACTCTGTTAAGGAAGATTCCAGTTCACTGGCTATCAGACTTGCTCTTCTGAAATAGAAGCTGTTTCCTACCCTGAAGAATTTAATAGTGGAAATAGTTTGTCAGTGTTTAAATTACGAATTTATGCTTCAACTGGAATAATCCAGTGAAGGAAAGTTGAGCCTACCAGAAGCAAAAGCACTGCTTTTGTGTTTGTTTTTTTAAATGTATGTTTTTAAAACAAAGTAATAAATGCACATAACTTCTAAAGTCAATTACCTGAGGGCCTCCCCGGTGGCGCAGCGGTTAAGCGCTGCACTGTGGAGCTGTCGGCAGCGGCGTTGCGAGTTCGACACCCGGCCAGGGAGAATCCCACATGGTGCGGCAGACCTCTCCTGCTTCGCCCGCTGCTCCCCTCAGCAGTGTGTTTCTGATCTGCCTGTTCTGCTCCCTACTCTGTCTCTGGTGAGCCCTCTCGCCGCCCCACGCCTCTGGCCTGTACCCCAGCTTGTATGCATAAATAAATAAATCTTTAAAAAAATAATAAAGTCAATTACCTGACTTATGAATTTTAAAAATGTATTTCTTTAATTCTTCTCCTTACTCCTCTTTGTTGACAATATCACCTTTTATATTGTTTGTTTTCTTTTAGCTATTTCTTCTGGTCTTTGAAACCTCAAGAATTTCAAATAATATAAGCACAAAATTATTTATGCTTTCCCCCCAGTCTTATATGCTGCCAGTTAAATTCTGTCTTTAAGAAATGGGAAATTTCTTTAATGGGAAAAGCTCTCCTATGGGGTCTACCATCTTCTGCCCTCCCAAAATAGTTATATCACCTTGTTGGGTTAATTACTTCTCAGTGATTACATAATCATAGCTATCTAAGTTTTATTCCCAGTTAAGTCATATAGTAACAACAATAATTTTCCCTCTTGCTGATTTCATCAGTACCCTTTATGTTGTTGTGGGCTAAACTTCTAAGGACTTTTGCCAATTCATTTCAATATTCTGCTGGGCTAAAATTCTCTTTTCAATTTATTCAAGCTCATCCAATATTCTGTCAATTTCTTGTTTTTCTTGGAGACTTCTTCCCCAGGGGGGTCCCTTCTGCTCCACTTTCTTTCCTGGTTTCTGCACAGATTATCATCTAACCCTCCCACCCTTTGTCTGCCTCTTCCATTGGTTCTCTGCCTTCTAGATGCTTTATCTTCTTTCTTAGTTAATTTTGTGAAATTCTTGAGAAGACTTTATATCTGTCTTTCACATCAAGCAATTGATTTTTTAGTAAAAAAAAATTCCTGGACATTTTCTATCTATCTGACATTTTTGTTTATTTAGTCCTATATTCTTTGGAATAGGTTATTGGTTTTGTTTTAAGCGTGGCGTACATCAGGCTTAGAAGGTAGGACAGCATCCAATTCTGGAATTTATACTATTCAATCTAGAAATAGATTCAGAGCATATCAAACTCTGGTCTCCACACTCTGCTAGAGGTTTCATACACACAACACACTCAACAAGTTCATTTATGGACTCATGAAATCCCCACTGCTACCTGCTCCTAACCTAGTGTTCCCTTACACACGAAGGGGCACCAACTCCACCTTTTTGAACAAGCCGGAAGCATCATTAACTATTTTCTTCTCTTCAACCTCCATATCCAATCATCTTACAAGCCTTTCTTCTCTTTAGTTCTACCATTGCTCACCATTTCTGCTGTCTTCCTCCCAGGCACCATTGCAAAAACTTGACACTCTGTATCTGCTTTTTTCCTCCTCCAATCTGTTCCTTACCCTGAGGATACTAGTGTTGGTTTCAACAATAATAAGCAATATTACTGTTGGTTTTCAACACTGTATCTGACTCACCTCTTCACGTGTGGGTTACCATGCTCCACTCACCACCATAGTCCTCTGACACAATCCACTGGGCCCCCGCACCCTGCTTTTCACCCTCCCCCTCCCTCTCTGGTAACCTCAATTCTATAGTCAAACTTCAAACTGGAGGAGATTACGCTAAGCAAGTAGGTCGGAAGGAGTAAGACAAATTGACCGGTGCTTTCACTTCTATGTGAAATACAGAGAAACAAAACAAAGGGTCAGCCAGAACTAAACCTGAGGATTATAAAGACTCCTTCAATGGCGACTCCTTTAATTGTGAAGTCTCCTTCCGTATAATTTGAAGCACATTGGACTCAAATTCTCCACTAAGTCCCAGTTCCTCTGAAAGCAGTCAAAAATGCCCACAAAGCCACAGACCCACCTGCTTCTCTGCCTGTGACTTACATCACTCTCCCTCTCGATTTCTATCCTCAACTATAATTTATTGTTTTTGAACATCATGATGAAGCTCTTAAACCTGTTTTTCAGGCCGTCTCCTTATAGTGTGACCTTTTCATTGAATCCTGACCATGATAGTTTATGGTTACGTGGGGAAGAAGGTAAAGCTTGATGAAAAGTTCACTCAAGCCATGGAAATGGAAATGATCTGGAGGAAAACAATTTGACTCCATTCTTCCATGAGGAAGTAATTGGCATGTGTCAGCAGAAGGCAGAAGCTAGATTATCATATGGTCCTAAATCAAGGACAGTTTTTGAATCTGATTCCTTAATTTCAGTGAATTATTTGATCCAGTGGTCAACAGATTTCAGGCAATAATTTATGTTTAAATGTTAGGTGAGAAGGTAGGAGAAAGGGAAAGAAGAGAAACAGTTCCGTTTTTACGTGAACCAAGCCTCCATGGGGCTGGCAATATTTCTTTCTAACAAGAGCATCAGTGCAAGCTCCTTTGGGGCTTTCAACCTCAGTGGTTTTTATGATTATGTAAGGAGACTTTATGAGGTGCTTTCTTTAATCCTGAAATCTCCCGTTAAGGTTATTAGAATTTATTTTCATCATCTTTTCAAAAACAACATCATTTTCTGATATAAAAACTCTGGGTTTATAAATGACCTGCACTTCCGTGGCTGCTAGAACAGTCACATTATGGATTAAAGAGATGTGTGTGAGCTGGCCTGGGTACAGAATGACCCTTCAGGATGGTGCTTCTCAATCTTTTCTCCCATGTAATTGATGATTCACAAGTTAGCCTGCTCAATTATCGCCTAGTGGAGAGATGGGGAAGGAGGAGGCGTATAATCCATGTACTTGGATATAGTTCTATTTAAAATTTTCCATTAAAATTTCTTAAATCTTTGCCAACCATTGCTGCTTATCTGGAATTAAATCTAGTAGATGACAAGGCATCAATAATAATTAGACAAAAAACCCATGATATAAATGGAAAAACTCTTGGGGTGGCTACATGTGCTCTTGGCAGTGATCTGATATATATACATAGACTTGATTCATATTTTCCATTAGTTGAATGTTACTATTTTCTATGATGAAATTAAATGTGACAGCATTGCGTGATGGTTTTACAAAAAGCTCCTTGCCTTGCAGGTGCTTCACCACCTGAATAAATCTGAGAATCTCTTCTGCACAGTGCATTTTCTACAAAATAGTGTCTTTTGTTCCAAACAACTAACTGAAAAGTGAACCTTTGGAAGGTGACATGTTCGTAATAATAAAGACACATAATCACCTGCTTGTATACTCTAGTTCAGACCTTTCCCTTTCATTGTGGAATTTGAGTTCTAACAACATATTTCTTTCTCTGTTATGTAGGGCTGATGATGTATTTGTACTCTCTAGGTGAAGAAACCAGAGCACAGAGAATTTAACTGGATTTGTCAAGCTCACACAATAAATAAGTGCCCGAGGTAAGACCGAACTTTTGCTTTTCATTATTTAATTTTTTGCTGTGAAAGAAAAGAAAGAGCAAAGGCCCACTGTTGGTTATTATGCTGAATAATAACCAACTCAGGGAATGAAACAAGAGCCCACCAAAGTCGAGTCCTGAAACCTTGATATCCTTTTAGCACTGGGAGGTCACAGAACAACCGAAATTAATTTCACCTCTTTAACATTTTCTCTATGAAGAAATACAGGAATAGGATATCGGGGTACGAGAATAGTGCAATGCCATTACAAAGAAGCATTCAGAAAACAAAGCAATCGTCACATCTAAAGGGATGATGCAAAGAGCATTGTTTTGTTGAAATTTTTATTAACAAACTTTACTCAACAAATAATTATGTTCATTAGAGGCCTCCCTGTTTCCTGTTCATAGAACAGGAGAGAGAAAAGTGAAAACAAATTGATTATTGTGTGTTTGGGGGAGAAAGCAAAGTTAAATTAAAGCTATATTCTTTATACTATCTAAGTCTATAATTTTGATACTAGATTTATAACCAAGAAGAAATCATTCCAGCTCCTCTTATCTCCTTCCTCCTAAACATGAGTCAAGGAACGGCCATCTAAAGACACACAAACGAGATTCAATTCTGTTCCCCACTTTCTCTTCCCATGGCATTCAAAACACTTCCTTAATTTTAAAAATAAGTTTAAGCAAACCAACATGAAGTCTCTTTCAGTTATAGATCTTGAGCATTTATTTTGATAAAAGTGAATACTTAAGGGCCATCTTGATATCACAGGGGTTAAGTCTCAGCATTATCAAGCTATCAGCAGCCACTGTAGCACAAGTTTGATCCCTGGCCAGGGAGCTGACCCACATGGCACAGCAGACCTCTCCTGCCTCGACTGCTGCTCCCTTCAGCAGTGTACTTCAGTAGATGCACCTATTCTGCTCCCCGCTCTGTCTCTCGTGAATCCTCTCACCCTCCACACCTCTGGCCTGCACCCCAGCTCTTGTATAAATAAATAAATAAATAAATAAAATTTTTAGGTGAATAGTAAATCTGGATTCTTTCCACACAATGTGGAGATTCTGTAATTCCTTATAAACACATCTGTGCCTGTCAAGCCACAGGCTTGGGAGACATTTATCAAATCAATCAAATGGTCTTGAATATGAACAACATTCACGCTCTCAGACTTAGGGACTGCAGCCAAGAAGCGAATACAGGTGCTTATTCCAAACGGCAATAGTATAAGGTTTGTGACTATTATAAAATCATTAATAAACATGAATTAACTTCCTCATCATGATATACGGGAATAGAGGCTAATATTTGCTCCAGTTTGACTAGTTTTCTCCCACCAAGAGAGTAGAGAAAAATTGTTTCTCTGCTTTAGCATTCAGTTACTCCCCATTTCTGACCCCTATCTTTCTATTACTAATTATCAATATTGTAATAAGTATAAGGAGAATAATTTTAATAACTGACATGGCTGAAAAGGTAATCAAATTAGACATCATATCATGGATGGTTAGTTGACTTCAGAGAAAGGTACAAAGGGAGGTCACAGGTTCTGCTGCCACCAGGAGACTACCTACTATGGTGAGTTGACCTTGACCCTGGCTTACAGGTAGGTGATACGAGAACCTTGTCAGAAAAGGATGGTGTTTAGGACATGGGTGATAAATAAAATAAATAATCTTTGAGAGAAGATGATCATTAAGATTATTTGTATCAAAGGATGCCATGCATGGGGCCTCCCTGGTGGCACAGGAGTTAGTCTCAGTGCTATCAACGATCACCAGCCACTGCCACATGAGTTCAATCCCTGGCCAGGGAGCTTCCCACATGGCACAGCAAACCTCTCCTGTCTTCCCGCTGCTCCCTCAGCAGTGTACTTCAATGGATCTGCCTGATCTGCTCCCCACTCTGTCTCTGTGAATCCTCTTACCCCTCCGCACCTCTGGCCTACACCCCAGTTATTTTGCACATATATAAGTAAATCTTTAAAACAAAACAAAACAAAAAAGCAAAGGATGCCACATGGAGACGTTTCTAGAAGAATGAATCATGGAGCCTCCTTCCAGGTCTTATAAAGCCCTGAAGACTTGTAAAAGTCAGGCAGTTACTGTGGTTCCCCTTACTGACATCTGCTAACACTGTCCTTTTTATACACAGTAATTTGAATCTTTAGAATCTTTACAGCAGGAGATGCCCAAGTCTGTTTTCTAGATTTCTAGAAGGACTTATTGACCAAATGAAGGTTTTCTAGATTTCTGAATACATTGTGTGCATTTAAGATAATACTACGATGTCAGTGCTTTGAGAATCACTTCATAGAGATTGTTTGTAAGACTTTTTTTTTTTCTGATGCTCTATTCTCATAACTGCCAGATAAACTCATCTCCATCATGTGAAATTCTTATGCTATTTCAGGTTCATTGAGAACATTATCCCAGCTCTACTTTATTAGTGCTGTAGTGAAATAAATATCTAGATTTTCCATGGCTGTTGATGTGGTCTCTGAAAATAGTTTCATTAGCTGCATAGAGTTTAGACTGGCAAAGTATAGTCTTAACCATTTGGAAAACATTGTTGCATAAGTTTCTTAATGAATTCATTTCAGTTTTGAAGTAGGTTTTTGGTAACCAACCAATAACATCTTCATCAGATGTCTCTAAGTGCCAGACACTGCATTCAGAGCTGCAATATGGAGGATTCTCAAACAACTAAAAATGGAGCTTCTGTACAACCCGGCAATTCCACTCCTAGGAATATACCCAAAGGACACAAAAACACTAATACAAAAGGTTACATGCACACCTATGTTTATTGCAGCACTATTTACAATAGATAAAACACAGAAACAACCCAAATGCCCAAAAATTGATGACTGGATCAAGAAAATGTGATATATTTTTATAATGGAGTACTATTCAGCAATCAAAAATGATAAACTAATGCAATTCTCAACAACATGGATGGAGCTAGAAGGGATCATGCTCAGAGAAATAAGCCAGAAGGAAAAAGAAAAATATCAAATGGTATCACTTATAGGAGGACTATAAGAGAGACAAACGAGAAATCGGAAGGAGAAAATAGCACACAAAACATAACAAAAGCAAAAACTAGTAGACAACCACAAATAAGAGGCATTCTACAGGGGAGGGGAAGGAGGTGAGACCAAAATAAAGGAAAAAGAGCACAAGGGACTATGGTGATGGTTCACGGGTGAATTGGTGGTGGGAAACATACAGGGTAATACACAATAATGTAAAGGATATCAATTAAATTAAAAAAAATTTTAAAAGGCTATAGAGACATACTTACATACTCTCATTTATTTCAACAATGTTTTGTAATTTTCAGAGCAAAATATTTGTCTATTTATTAATGTGTTATTTTAAATGGTATTATAAATGGAACTGTTTTCTTAATCTAATTAAAATAATTGTTTTCTTAATTTGGAATGGCCACCGCTACTATATAGAAATACAACTGACGTGTCTAAATGGGTGTATCCTGCAACTTTCCTACCAATTTGTTAGTTCTAATCATCTTTAGTGACTTCTTTGCTAAGTCTGTTTATAAAATGGATATGCCATATGGTGCAGCAATTCCATTCCTTGGTATTTATTCAGAGAATGGAAAAACACTAATTTGAAGAAATATATGCACTCCTGTGTTCATTGCATCATCATTTATAGCACCCCAGTTATAGAAACACCCTAAGTGCCCAGTGGCAGAGGAGAGGATTGGGAAGATGTGGCCCATACATAATGGGGGACTATTGAGGTATGAAAAAAAATGAACTCTTGCCATTTGTCACAACATGGATGAAAATGGAAGGAGTTAGTGTTAAGCAAAATAAGTCAGAAGGAGAAAGACAAATCCTGGATGGATATACTCATGCGGAATTTAGGGAAACTAAACAGACAAAACCAAACCAAAACAAACTCTAGATATAGACTGCAGAAATGAGATTACTAGGGGGGGGGGGCAGGCTAGAAAGGGGAGGGGGCCCCCATGGACTATGGGGAAGGACTATGGGTGCTCTGCTGGTAGGGGTGGTGTGTAGCACACATGTGAAGACAGGTCAAACTATGCCTCTGAACACAGTGTTATAAATCACTGTTACCACAATAAAAATGATTAATTAATTAAAAATAAAGAAGTCTGTTTATAAGATCATGTCATCCAAATTGCCCCATGTTTAATCTGTAATTAGTGGTGCAGATGTATAAAGAAAAGGACTTACAGGATTTATAGCCAATATTTGAAGTAAACAGTCTTTGTATCTCTGGGGATCAATTTTATGATCAACAAACGCATCCAATTTAAAGGAAGATCTATTTGGGCTCAAAGTCAAAAGACAGATCCTAGCAAGTAGGACTTTTTTGCAGTCCTACAGGCTGCCTCGAAAGGTGGGAAGTGATCGGTTACTAGGCGCTTGATGCTGACACGCCACTCAGGAAGAATCAGAGAGGGGACGACAGCATCAGGATTTGGGCTGGAGTGCATGACTTTTAGACTTTTCCAGTTAATTCATTCTGCCTACCCTGACTGCATTTATGTAGCTATTTATATAGGTGTGGAAAGGATCAGTAAGTGCATCTACTTAGCAATAAAACACAACCACAACGGTCTTTGGTTATGCTTCCTTGGGGTGGAGGTGGGTTTCTATTCTCATCCGCTGGCCTAAGTAGAATGCTATGTAATAGCTCCAAAAAAATTAAAAGGCTATGTAGTATTTCAGGATGTCTTACATTTTCTAGGAGTGATGCATCTTCTGATAAGGACTACCATGGACATCAAATGAATGAAATTTAACATATACTAACATTATGCATCTCCTTTCAAAGCGCTTCATTTGCATATGTGTGTTTATGCTACTTGAATTTTGAGCCTCTAATCCCTTTCTAAATCTCCTCTCCCAGCATATATTGCATTTCCATACTTTGGTGCCTCATCGTCACTGTTTCATTGACTCTTTCCCTCTCTTTTCTGCCTAGAGAATTTCCATGGACCCGATAAAGTCCAGTTCAAATAGTATCATCTTTGGGAAATGATTCCTGACTACCACAGTCAGAAATAGCCATTCCCTTTTCTGTATCACTATTTAGTTCATATGTAGTTCTATGTTTACATTTATTATTGAAATATAACATCAGTGTGTGTCTGTGTGTCCCTAGTAAATGGGATGTTACATAAAAGTGGGGTGAGGTTCCTGTCTTTCGATTAGGGTCTATACCTTCTTTATTTCTAGGTGTCAAACACATAGTTGCTATTCTAAAACTATACCTTTCCTAGCAAGCTTACGTAATTTATATTTTTTACCTTTTTCATCAGAGTGTTTTCATTTTTAAAATATCTCGATGAGCTTCCAAATGGCAATAACCACTATACTATAAGAAAACTTGGAGCTCCCTATATCCTTGATGCTGAGGCTTAACACTGCAGTTTGGCTCTTCCACAGTGGCACAGTTGTGACTCCATAGTACACGGGACAGTAATGGACTCTAAAACAAAAGGGAAGTGATCAGGAAGAATTCAGGTTCTCACAAGATTGACGGAAGTCGAACCAACGCATAAAGGAGCGCAGGAGGGTTAGAACCTGGAAACACTAATGTTTCAGCAAAATCTCTACAGTGATTTTTCAGAGCTCCCATCATAAAGAATTCTACACGGCTATTTCTTCTATTTTTTTTTCAGAAAAGTAATTTTTATTTTTTTAATATAATAGATACTTATTTTTGTTATTCGTATCTTTTACATTATTATGTATTCCCCATAAGTTACCCACCACCTGTTCACCCGTGGAGCCATCACCATAGTCCTCTGTGCTCCCCTCCTCCCCTCTCTTGAGCCCTCCCCCTCCCCTCCTTCCCTGCTGAATGCTGCTTTCTTATTTGGCTCCCCTATATTCCTGTTGTAAGTGAAACCACTCGATATTTTTCTCTTTCTGGCTTATTTCACTGATCATGATCCCCTCTAGGTCCATCCATGTTGCTGCGAATTGCATGTGTTTATCTTTTTTGAATGCTGAATAGTATTCCATTGTGTATATGTACCACATCTTCTTGATCCAGTCATCTATTTTTGGGCATTTGGGTTGTTTCCATACCTTAGCTATTGTAAACAGTGCTGCAGTAAACATGCGGGTGCATGTATCCTTTCGGATTAGTGTTTTTTTGTCTTTTGGGTATATTCCCAGTAGTGGTATTGCTGGGTCATATGGAAGTTCCATTTCTAGTATTTCTTCTATTCTTGATTCACACTCTTCAAGATTGAAAGGTCTGGAAGAAAGCTCCCATTCAGCCAAGGTCAGATCACAATCCAGTCCTCAGAAACTCGAGGAGGAGGGGGGGCTGCTCGCACCTCTCTGCTGTGTGGGCGGAGGCACCCAGAAGGCATTATCCTCCCACAAAAGGCAATGATGGGAGGTGACTCCCCAGGAGACATGGGCGCACCGTAGGAATTGGATGTTAGGTAGTGTCAAAGGATGCTACATTCAATCTATGGAATTTATTTAAGGCCTACCATAATTCTAGTCCTGGCAGCCTCAAAGATTGACATTTTCTCTAGTTGTTCCTAGATAATATTTCTCATTATGCTAGCCTTTTTTTATATGTTTATTTATTCCACAAAAAAGGGAGAGGAGATTTTTGTCTAAAAGACTGTTCTTATGGCAGGGACTTGTCTTTCTAAGCCTTGCCCCAGTGTGAATCAACGGCCTACTTTCTTTTTAGACCATTATTTAAAAATCTGTTCCAATGTACTAATGAGGAACCATTAGCTGAGCGCTGTTTTTCAACTGCCCCGGTTGCTCCTTGGTGTGACTACTGTTATCTCTTGGCCTAAATAAATTTTCTGTCTAATGATGACTTAGTGCTTGTAGCCTAGCCTTCTTAGCAAAGGCAATTATTTTAAAACTCAAATAAGTCTTTCTGGCCTTCCAGTTTATAGCAAGGGCTAGAGCTACTAGAAATCTACCTCCTTTAGAGAAAGTAAATAAGACATAAAGTTTAATCATTTATTTAATCTTATTATAAATGATCAATATAAAGTAAAAGCACATTTTTATTGTTCCTTAGGAGCACAATTAAAAATCTAGGTTTCTTTTCCTTTAACTTCTGAATAAGACTTTGCAATTCCCAAGGCTAAAGTCTCAGGAATCGTGACTTAACCTGCTTGTATAACACCATGCGGAACTGTGACTCATCTCTCTCCATTTCATGCTGTGAATCCTTAAGAAAGTACACGTTGGTCAATAGAGTTCATTTGGGTAAAGGATTAGAGAACCAACTTAACCCCAAGCCAATATAACCACTGCTTTTATCAGCTCTCTCTTTTGCTTCCTTAATATCTGTTACTGAGAGGAAGATGTCTATTATTTCAGTTGGTGGGTCAACATTTAACTACCTTAGGTGTTACTATTGGGGGAAGGAGGTATCCGGATTTCATTAAGGTTATCAATAGTCTACACAGTGTTTTTCTATTTGCTATCCTAAACTAGTGGAACACAATCACCCCTTCACCAGAAGAAGGCATATGCAATTTTAGTGAATAATTTTTGAAGAAAGTAATGGGAACCATATATATCAATAGAAGGTGTGGAACAATCAAAAGAAAACTAAATAACCCTTAGTTTTTTTTGCTTTGTTTATACCATCCTCATCTCAGGAAGCATTCGTGGTGCTTCTGTGACTATCTAATAATCAGAATCCTTCTATGGGGACTTCACCGATTGTTCCTAATTGTCTTTGACAACAGGGATTGAATAGATGCATCAGAAAGAATTATTTCCATATTGAAACAAACATCCCAAATACTATTCAGACTTGGACAACTTTGCAAAGCTCTGCTACTGTTGTATTTCTTCCTATCAGCTTCCCCAAAGTATAGATTAGCAAAAATCAGCAAAAGCAACTGTTTTCAACTTTCTCAAAGCACCTGCCCAAACAGTAGCCTAGATAGATATTATCTGATTTTTGTTATCCTATAAAAACATGCCACAGTATATTTTGAGTGTTATGATCTGTAGATTAACAATTATTCTCATTCTATTGATAATCATTTTCAAATGAATTTTTTGATGATCTATTTATGTTTCAACTTTAATTCTGCTTTTCCATCTTACTTTAGTATTTAGGTACCTGGTTCTTTTCCTGAGAACAATTTCAGGATGACCTGTAGCTGTGAGATTTTATGCCATGTTGGCCAATGGAGAATGGAATCTAGGAAAACACTTTTATAGGGCAGCTCAGGGAAGGCATCGTCTACAAAATGGCCTGTCCCTGTGTTGTATTACACGAACTACACTGTCAACTCCATTCCCAACAATGTGGGAAATCATATTCAGTAAGGGTGGGTTTACAGTTTTATTATTTCTATTAACTAGTCTAATTCCTTGATTGTATCTCAAATTGAGCAAGATTAGTCTCATGAAGGCACCTGAACTTTCAGACATAACACTATTAATATTTGAATATTACTTTACAATTTACAATGATTGTAACTTTACAAGTTACAAGGTACAATGTTTGAGACAATCTCATTTGATACTCTCAAATCATAATTCAAATAAACTAGCTTTACAGACAAGGGACTTGAGGTTCTGGTAATCATGGCTATGGATTTAGATATTACACATATAAATACAATCACCTATTAAGAGAACTATTAAAAAGAGAGCAAGTGAAATTGTACAAAAATTACAAGCAATTATAATGCTTGGGAACATGTACATAATTGGAAATTCGTTCTTAATCCCAGCTCAGTTCAATCCTGAGAGTATAAATCTCTATCTATCTATCTATCTATCTATCTATCTATCTATCTATCTATCTCTATTTAATTTTTTGAAGTGGTTCACTGTTACATACACATAAAAGAGTAATTCCAGAACTTGATGCATACTTCTATCATATATGGTCACTATTCTGAAATATAGCAGATAAAATTGGGTCCCCTGAACCCTAGCTAGTGCTTTCAGAATAGCTTTGACATATTGTAATTGGTTTATAAGACTAGGGTTCCTCGATGATAATATTCCACAGAGGAATTTCCTTGTGTTTGAAAAATTATTAAGAGGCTAAGATCTTACTTAGCAAAGTAGATTCACCCACCCATGGGATCTACTAATCTACTTCAACACTTATGGGGAAGAATTTCTTTGATCTAAGAATTCTAGAGAGATCTGGAATAAGAAGGTAGTGGCACCAAACAGCTATTTAAACATATATAGTCTGTATATGAAAGATTTCATCAACATTTCCCATGCTATAAATTGGGGATATTTTTAAAAATAAAGTGATGATCATTCCGGGCCACCAGCTGAAGGCTGTTTTAGCTTATTCCATGGCTATGGTTTGTCAGCACAGAAAATGAAGTAAAATAGTTTACTTTGCTAATCCTAAAAATCCCATAGTGAGAAGCTACCATTTGCTCTGGGGTTGCTCAGGAAGTTCAACAGCCAACACAGCCCAAGAGGGTTAGCAGAGAGGGTGTCAACAGCAGCTGTGGTGAGACACTCACAGCCACAGGGCCATTCTGGCCAAGGACACGAGAGCTGAGAAGACGTGCTGCCTCCACCTGGCCCTTCCATCTCTCCCTCTTTGACAGCTCAGGGGGCCCTATCTAGCTCTGTTCCCCAATCAAAAATCTGCTGAACCCTAAAGTCTCTGAATACAAGGTTTACTACTCACTGACCTTGGTGTCTGTCATAGGGAGAGGTGTGAGCACCTCTTCTTCCCCATGGTACAGGTGTTTCCTTCCCTGATTTTCCTGCCAAGAGTCCCAGATTTTATCTGGCTAGCGGCTCAGCTGGCACTGCGTGGGTAATTTGTGGTAACAAATGTTCCTCAGGAAGGAGTCTCCAGTTAGTGTTATTCAAAGATGGGAAATCACAAGCTGGAGTCTCCAAAATCATGAGTGGCGAGGCTGGCACAGAACCAGGGATCCTGACTTTCCTAGCCCACTTGATTTTCCCTTAAGACTTCACCAGCCCCCTTGTTGTCTGACATTTACCACTTGTAAAGGAGTGAGTCAGGTAGACTTCGGGGGCTGTGCTTCCTTTGTTAACTGCCAGGCAATCATTTAAAACACTTCCTCCACCACAGGGAAAGAACAATTTTGAAGAGTGGAAGGACTGAGGGACAAAATGTTGGCCTAGAGTTTAGACTGAAATATCCGTCTCCCATCTCCCTACCACTAGCAGCATTAACAGTGAGGCCTTGATAACTGCCATGTCTTAGAAATTCCCAGTCATGTTTTAAATTCCAATCCCAGCTGCTTAATCACCTCTTTTTTTGATTAGCCTTTGACTGCTGAGAGTTTAGAGAGAGTACATTTTGTTCAAGCAGACCTAGTAGATTGGTTGCTATTGAGAGAGAGAGAGAGAGAGAGAGAGAGAGAGAGAGAGAGAGAGAGAGAGAGAGAGAAGGTAGAAGAAGAGCAAGTTGAAGATGAAGAGAGGAAGAGGGGTATGTATGCGAGGGGAAGGAAGGAGAAGAGAGGAGAAGAAAGGGTCAGGGAGGGGAGGGGGAAGAAAAGGAGAGGAGGGAAAAAGAGAGAGAGAAAAAAAGAGAAGATTTTAGGGAGAAGTAAAAGTCATTCATATACCCCACCAACCTGTGAAGTTACCATAGAAGTTATCAAAAAGTGAAATATATACAGAGTATCATATAATTTCTAGGTTTAAATGTCACAACATTCCTGAATATCTTATATTTCAATTAACATCTTCCAGATTACACAATAATCAGAAAAGTCCAATCAGACAACCATATCCTTCACTCTATTTGATTGCATTATTTTACTATCAGTAATGACCCACACATTGTGGCAAGAGATTTGCTCCTGCAATCCCTATATAATCCCATCTAATCACCATAACGGTCCTTTAAGATACGTATCAAATATTATCTGATTGCAAAGAAGAAAATGTGAAATAACTTTCTGATCACACATAGTAATTCAGAATTTAAATTCAGATGGAACCAATGCCAAGTCTACCCTTTCAACCAGCTCACTGGGGGCCTCCCTGGTGGCACAGGGGTTAAAGTCTCAACGCTATGAAGTTATCCACAGCCATTGCCCCACAAGTTCAATACCCGGCCAAGGAGTTGACCCACATGGCACAGCAGACCTCTCTTGCCTCACCCACTGTTCCCCTCAGCAGTGTACTTCAGTAGATTCACCTGTTCTGCTCCCCACTCTGTCTCTGGTGAATCCTCTCGCTTCCCCCTCTCTGATGTACCTCTGACCTACACCCCAGTTCTTGTATGTATAAATAAATAAATCTTAAAAAAAAAAAAGACCTCAAGATGAAGGTAAACACAGGTTATTCTAGGCAGTCCAGAAACTTTTGAGTCAAGGCAACACTACTGGATCCCACTCTGAACATCCCCCCCGCATCTCCCCCGGAGTGTTCCCTTTGCCTGGTACTCCGTCCCTCTGGCCCTTATTCTATTCTACATCACTGAAATGAAAAAAATACCTTCCTAACATGTTTTGTAAATGTAAGGCTGACATGAAGTAATGAGCAGAAAATGCTTTTGATAAGTGTTAAAGTATTTTGGCATGTAAGAAGTTTAGAGGCTTAGATGTTGCAGCTCTAGCTGGCTATTTGCTGGCTGACACCACTCTGCTCACTTTCTGCCTTGTCTTCTTTTTGTTGGGTGAGGTGGTAAATGACAGTGCTGTTGCCTGAAAGTGGCTTCAAACTCCCACCTGCTGGCCTTACCTTACCAAGGCCAGGTGAATTCTGGGCATCTACACTGTTCTTCCGAAGTTGTCTGGAGCAATCTAATAATTTGCCTGTGGGTTCTATTGACCATGGAGTGTTTGCCACCCACCTCTCAGTCTTAAATGACCTGCCAATCACTGATGAGTCCGATTCTCTGGGTCCAGCCACGCCTTCATGCTAGGTTGATCAGCATGGAATTAGCTATTGTTTGCAGTCATTGTTTTTGAAGCCTTCTGGAGTCTGCAGATTTATGAATCAAAATGCATACTTATTCCAATTTATAATGAGCCAAACCACGCTAGACCGCCTATTGTTTATTCATAAATTAATCCTAGGATATATTTAGGACATGGTCATCAACTCATGAATCCTTTATTTGTCAACTGTTTCAATAAAGTGTTTTTGGAGATGAAAAAAAAAAAGTTGCTCATCTATCCTGAGAAGAAGAAAGCTACACAAACTGAAACATCAACAACTCTTCTTAGATGTGTAAGACGAACAGGTCACAGGGAAAACCAGTGTCTCTAAAACTGGAGTGACTCACAGACAAGTCCAGAAAAATCACACGTTACCTGGAGCACAAGTCCACCAGCTGATACCACCCCGGCAGCTAATTAGGGAGACCTAAGCTGTGATGCTGAATTTGGGTGGCTTAGTGTGAAGAAGACTGACAGATCAAAACTCAAGGGCACCAGTCTGGGGGGACCCCAAATTTTCATGAGTTTTGCCTTCAGTTTTTCTACCAGGTTCTCACAATGAATATTCAAGAAAAATTTTCTCATGCTTCCAGCAAGGGAAAAAGAAAAGCAACAATTTTGAAATATACCAGAGTATTTTGTTCTTCTACTCGGGTCTTCCCTCAGGATGTACTAGGTCACCAGAGCCTAAACTGCTGGCTCTCTGGCCTGAGTAAAGACCGCAGCTGATCCCAGCCCTCCTTGATGGAAAAGGAAAATGCCCAAGTTTAGCTCCTTCTACTCAGTCTACATGTTATGAGAATGAAAGAACAAGCCACAGACTGGGAGAAAATATTTGCAAGAGTCACATCTGGTGAAAGACAGTTACCCAAAAATATATAAAGATCTCTTAAATCTCAACAGCAAGAAAACAATGAATACGACTAAACAGGGGCCAAAGACATTAATAGACATCTCATCAAAGATACGCAGATGGCAAGCAAGCATCAGAAGAGACAAGCCACATCATAGGCTCTCAAGGAAATGCAAATTAAAATAACAATGCAATATGACTACACACCTAGCAGAATGGCAAAAGTCCAAAACTGTGATGACACCAAACGCTGGCAAGGGCATGGAGCCTAAGGACCTTGATTTGTTATTGGCAGGAAAATAAAGTGGTGCAGTCACTTGGGAAGACAGTTTTGGTAAATAACACTGTTCTTTTAAAATAAAATACGCTCTTATCATGTAGCCCAGCAACTGTGCTCCTTAGTATTTACCAAAGGATCTGAAAACTTAAGTCCACATAAATTTTTACACATAGATATTGATTTCATTTTTATTCACAATTGCCAAAATTTGGAAGCAACTGAAATATTCTTTAGTGGGTGATGGATAAACTACAGTACATCTGGATAGTGGAATATTATTCAGTGCTAAAAAGAAATGAGATATTGAGCCATGAAAAGATGTGGAGGAATTTTAACTGCATATTATTAAATGGAAGAAGACCATCTGATCACATCCTGTGTGATTCCGACAATATGATGTTTTTGAAAAGGCAAAACTACAGAGGCAGAAGTTAGAGGCTAGAAAGAGATGAATGGTGGCTCGAAAAGGGTTTGTATTCTGTATAAACTAGAACGGTAGATGTATGTCATTACAGCTTTGTCCAAAGCCATAGAAAGTACAATACCAAGAGTGAGTCCTAATGCAAACTATGGCTCTAAGTGGAGTTTTGTATCAAAGTAGTTTCATCAAATGTGCCATCTTGCTAGGGGTCACTGATATGGAATAAGGAGACGCATGTGTGGAGATGTGGGGTATATGGGAAAACTCTGTATTTTCCTATGAACCTAAACCTGCTCTAACATGTAAAGCTTTCTTTAATCTCATATTCTAGGTGGTGGTGATGCCATTAGTGTGTGCTCTCTGCTGTTTCTGGCCAGAGTACCATCCCCTTCTAGGTGATCTCTGCTCAGCTGCAACATTCTGAAACTTCATGATTTTTCCCAAGATCTCAAATACATGCAAAGAACCAAAATACATCAACTGACCATAGGTAAAGCATCTCTACCTTTCGGAGTAGCAGTTTTTAAGCTTTCCACCATGCTGCAGGTATCTCAGGTAACTTTTACATTTTGCAGTAGCCAAACTCCTAGATAAACAAGAGCAACTTAGTTGTGTACACACACACAGAGGACTTTCTTTCTCACTCAAGAAAGTAAGTGGGTGGAAGTGAAACCATCCTATCAGACATTTAAAAAGTAATTAAGAGTTATCAACAGCAAATTACTTGGGATGCTACTGTGTTATTAACCCTTGGATAAGATCACTGCTCTAGAGAATAAATTAAACTTTTCCCGGCTTGGAAGTTCAACTGTTTGTTTCTAATTATGAAACCTAAAGCTTAATTTAATGATAACCTAGAGTAATTCCACTGGCTCAGATTTTTTTCCATTTTCATTTTAGCCTCCTCTTCATGCTACTGTAATTATTTAAATTATTTACAATATATTCATTTCATTATAAGCAACTAGGAATTTTTTTTTAAGTTGGAATGTAAACCATATGGAACAAATACATTTATTATGTGGTCCTCTGGTTTAATAGTCCAAGAAGTTCATTTGCTATACAATGAAAATCATGTTATTGAGTGAAGAAATGGCTAAATTTGAAATTTTCCACTCAGTGTATTTACAATAGAGGAACATGAAACATTTTTCACATGCAATATGAATATGAAAAAAATTAACATTTTTCAATTACTTTGAGAACAATGAAATGGAAGTAATAATGGCCTTCCCAATAAGGGAAAGAATAAAATATGCAATTTTCACTATATTTATATTATAACTATTAAAGGTGTCCCACACAGCTTTTCATGCAGCTGTAACTATCTCCTTTGGGTCATCCAAAACTTCTCAATTTTTTCAAATGCAGTATCTCTTCAATCAGAAGTGACAGGAAATATCAAACAGTCACTTTGAAGATCCAGAAACTATTCTGCTTGGTTTCTAAATCTAAGAAAGGCAAAATCTAGAACCAAAATATGGGAATTTTTTTTTACTATGGACATGGTGATCAAGAGAAAAATCATGGTAATAAATCATATGACAAATGGGTCTCCTTGTTAAACTACCCTGCATGGTTAATTGCTTGCAAAAATGCCCCCAATTCCCATTCATCCCATAATTCTGAAGTTCTTCTAATTAAGAGCTCCAGTGTCCCCAGGGAAAGTGGGTGGACATAGGAAGGAGCAAGTGATTGTAACAATACAGGAGCAACAGGGAAGAGGAAATGATGTCACGGAAAGGGGGAAGCCATATTTGGATTTCAGCTTCAGCAAGTGCAAATAGCCTGGGATATAACCAGAAGCAGAAGTGATTATGCCAGAATTAGGGTTAGGACTAATGTGATCTCAATATAACATGGCTAGAGAATCTGAGCTAGCTTTTAACTTGGCTTGGTCAAGGAAATGTGGAAGAAGAGACCAGTGTCAGTTCTAAGCAAAGACCTTCATTCTCTGTTCTCTCTCTTGTTTCTCTGCCTTTGTCTGAGAAAGGAGGACAAGATCACACAAAGCAGAGTTGAGTTGTGAGGTGGGACACTGCTACACCTGTACCAGCTGAGCACAGACACATGAGCAAGCCTAGATGAGATCAGCTGACCTGCCAACTTAAACTTGAGCAAAAAAAAAAACCTATCACTCTTGGCTATTCATACCTTCTAAGAGGTAGGAATGGCAGAAACCATTACAGTGACTTCTGATTTCAGGAATTAAGATTCAATAGTTGTTGACTAATTTCCTAGAGTTTGAGCTAAGCTGCAACTTACTCTGACCTTCTAACTCCAACAATAGGACCTAAATTGAAATGTGTGAATACAATAAGAACATTCATTGACTAGACTCCAAATGCCAGTCAAATAACACCTTTTCTTTCAAATATAGATGTCTTTTAATGAAAGGAATATTCTTGGCTTCCAAAGGGATTTTTTTTTAAAGATTTATTTATTTTTGTACAAGCTGGGGTACAGGCCAGAGATATGGGGCGGTGAGAGAGTTCACCAGAGACAGAGTGGGGAGCAGAACAGGCAGATGGAGGGACAGAAGTACACTGCTGAGGGGAGCAGCGGGTTAGGCAGGAGAAGTCTGCCACGCCATGTGGGAATCTCCCTTGCCGGGCGTCAAACTCACGTTGCAGCTGCAAAGCTCCACAGCACAGCACTTAACCGCTGTGCCACCAGGGAGGCCCAAAGGGATATTTTTTTAATTAAAATAATGTTGAGAACTATTTCCTCTGACTTCATTCTTTAAGATACATAGATCATTTATGCAAATTATACAGCAGTGGTTTCCAGTGCTAAGGAAGGACTCTATATGGTATCTGGGTATGAGCCAGGGAAAAGTTTTCAAAGCAATGCATTCTACCTTTTTTGGGCATGATTATCAAAAATTAAATACTATGCTGGATGGATCATGGCTTTTACCAGGTGTGAAAGCGGCCATGAATTTTTTTGTATTTATTTACCTTTAAGCATTAGGTAAATGATATGCTAATATACTTCCAACAGTGCAAATGAAATGCTGTGTTTTGAAGCAGCAGAACACCATTCAGGACAAAATGGTGCCCTAAGGCAGACCTTGATCTTCCTCATAAAAAATGCACCATCTGCTTTTAGTTTAGCACCATGAAGCTCCTTAAAGGCTGGAAGTCAGAGTGAAGTATCTTGGTAAATGGATGTGAGTTCTTAGGACTTAGTTGTAAAGATCCGTTTTTGTTTCAAGTATTTCTAATGTCATCTGGGTCCTGCCTTTCCTGTGGGTCAGCGGGAGAGCGGGGGCAGCTTGTCAGAGATGAGGGGTGAGAAGTCAGCACTGTGGTAGGAAGCAGAAACTTGTGGGGAACTGGATGCTCATTTTTCTTAGGTCTTTTGGGCTGAGCTGCATCCCCTCAACATTTATATGTTTTAGTCTTAGCCCCCAGTACCTCAGAATTGCATTTAGGTAATTAAGTTAAAATGAAGTCATTAATCAGGGAGGGCTCTAAACTAATATGGCAGTGTCCTTGTAAGAGATTTGGGCACAGATCCAGAGAGGGAAAGGCCTGGGAAGATACCCAGAGAAGGGGGCCATCTACAAGCTGGACACACACACACACACACACACACACACACACACACATCCTTTCTGAATAGAGTCCCCTTAGTGATTCTTGTCTTGTCTGGCCCTGGTGGAGACCCCAATCAATCAAAAATGAGGTTATTAAATGAATTATAGCCAAGAGTCACTTCAGCAAAGAACACAGCAACAAATGCGCTCCATTGCCATTTTTTTT